>SKCR01042174.1:0-58003 GCA_019454045.1 Zanthoxylum bungeanum
GGTATTAGCGACCTATTATATTTTAACTTTTAAAATACTAGAACACTAATAGGTTTAAAATTTAGAATCCTAAAATGGTCAAGATTTATATTAAACTATTTAATTAATCTTAGTGTGTTATAAAATCCAATGGCACGTGGAGTTATATCCCGAGTGCAGACCACATTACCGTCCATTCGGATTCTGCTATGGAATTTATGTCCGGGTTTCCATCTCGTATACCAATGGAATTTATTATGCACTTATTAAGCCCAACATATTAGAATTCAAATTTTAAACCATAAAACTAATTAATCCAATTAATAGTTTTCCATGCATATCATAATCTAATTTAAAATTTTAAATCACATAAAATCACATTTTCATGTCTATAATGATAATGCATCCAATGCATGTTATGGCATGTGAAATGCAAGAGTAGTCACCCTAAGCTATATGACATGTTATTCAAATAATTCGAATTAAACATACATATAACAATAAAAAATTATTTTGCATTGACCGGGCTCTTATTTTTTCTATACTAATCTAATTAGTACAAAATTACCCAAGGCATCCCTTGGTCTTCATTTCACGCTCCAAGGTAGTGTTGGCTCCTTTTGCGACTTCGGTGCTACAAATTACAACAATTGAAATATTTACATTGGAAAATAAAAATTACAACAATTACAAAAATTGGCCTTATGGCCTTACATCCTAAAAATAAAACCAACATAAAAATAAGAGCCGAAAAATTTACGACCAATGCAAAATCCATTCGTCACATGAAAAACAATAACCATTCATCGTATGAATATTATTTTGTGCCTACTCATCTAAACATGCATATCAATATTTATAGCTCTTATAAATATATTAAACCATTAACTTTAAATGAAAAAAAGAAGGGTTAAGAATACTTTTCAACCTTGCTCTCGATGTCAATTGTAGGAAACGCTTTCCTTGCGCAGCGGAAACGATTTAGGCATACGGATCAATCTTGAAAATTTTTCTGCCCTTGCCTTTGAACTGCCGAATGTTACTGCCACCACCATTGAAATTTTGCTTCAGTTTTAGACAAAATTCCAGCCCCGAACAGCAGGATAAAAACTGGACTGTTTTAGACTCGATGAGCGCCCAACGCACGGCAGAAACAGCCCCTAAAATGCGTGGACTATGGCTGTGTTTCAGTTCTAATTTTTCACTTGAATATAGCCCCAACACAGCCTCAAAACACCACAAAATGTTCCCAAAAAAATTGGAGTAAAACGAAACCAAATCGAGTTCTGTTTCACCAAGTAAAGGGGTGACAATGAGCAAAACAAAGCCTCACCGCCGAGTACAACAAGAATAAGAAGAAGATGATTATTTGTTCGACACCACAAAGTATTTCGAACTATATCTCGTTACCAACGGAAACTTGTGTGGGCAAGACTCACAAAACAATCCCTAAACGTTTTAGAGATTTAATCACACTTGGTATTTGTTTTTAATTTCTTCTTGTTCTATCTTTTGGTTTGTCTCAACTTTTGAGAGAGAATGAATAAGAAGAAGATGGGGCTAGGTTTAGAATGAAATACTTAAGCAAAAAGAAAAACAATTTTCCTTTTTATACTTAGGGTAATTGTTTCCAAAATAAAAACAAATCATTCCATTTTTCTCCCCTCTCAAATTCGGCCATAGCATATATTTTTCATTAATTTTGTAACAATTGTATTTACTTTCGATTAAGAAAATATATGTTATAAAATTGAATAATAACACTCATTCAAAAGATGTAACTCCCAAAATAATTACAAGGGTTTCCAAAACCTATAAAATTTAGAAATTCCAAATTCACCCTTTTATTTAAATAAATATGGAATTCCTAATTGACCATACATTAAATTATATCTTATATAATTTAATACATGTGTATAAATATCATATATTTAACAAAACCATATATTAACTTTTAATATAAGGTTTCAAGTGTGACAAAATAATATTATTAATCATATTAATAATATTTATACCTTTTTGAGAATATAATTAGACAATCCAATTATACTATATCCGCTATAGTATATCGAGCTAGCACGGGGACCAAATGGACCTATGGTTCCGAGCTCCAATAATCTCAAAACATTAATTAAGCTCTTAATTAAATATTCTGAATTATTAACTCTAGGTTATTTCACTAAAAACCCGAAGTTGCACTCTTATTGCCGCAGATGATATATTAAGCCGAACCAAGTCGGTGTCCATCGATATAGTCACTACATACGAATTGACCCTTCACGAGTATCTCGTAACTAGAGCCGGGTCATAATATCTGTTGTACCTCTCTAATTATTTATACCTTAAGTGCCATTGATTCTCTAATGAACGATTTATTCATAACCATTATGAATTTTAATCTTTCTATTCGTAATAGAAAGACTTGAGCGCTCAAACCGTTCAAATATCGAATCAACCCTTAAGAAAGATACTCATCTACTTCTTGCAAGAATGAGTGAAGTACATATCTTTGTAAAACGTTCCCAGCTACACAACAGACCATACCCCAAAAGTACGTAGCTATTGGTCGGGACTGCTATACCAACCTCACATTTGTAAATCAAAGGACATAGTCTGCCATGCAGGAGTTCGTAGTACACTCAGGATTAAAATCAATCCATATATGACTATCTAGTAGATCGAAATGATTTTCTTTGCTTAACGGATATTATAAGAAAGTCATTTCCATCTGGGTCCAGTCCTATATGATCACATTATACAAGCTGCCTCCATTCTCATGTCTCTACATGGACGATCCCGGATTAAGGTCGCCATACACATATAGAATAGACCGCAGCTATAGATAAACCACAAACAAAGTACCCGATTTGTTTGTTCTCTATGGACTATTTAAGATTTCTAACTGCAGATTTAAATCATCATGTGTATGACACTCATACACTAAGTCTGAAGGCACATAAGTAATCTAGGGTATTCTAGATAATTATAATATGCGAAAATTAAAAAAAAAACATTTTGGTAAATGAATAATGCATCATTTTATTCCAAAACATATAAAACTGTTTACATTACATGCAGCTCTAGGGCATACATCCCAACAACATGATCAAATTACTTCAAATGCTTAGGGCACAAACACAATAAATATGGAGGCTTATTTCTAGAGAAAAATAACTATTGGCTTATATGCAGCCTTAAAGGGTTCAAGCTTAGGCTCTCATCTGCGAATGTTTATTCATGACTAGGTTACCCCACCCAAGCGTTCAATCGACCAATGAATGCACCTTTTTTATACCCAATGGTATGCGCCAATAAGTGATGATTATCATCAAATATCAATCCACCGCCTTGAGTAAAAGAGATTTCACGACATGCGACACCATCAAGTTCGAATGGTATGAAAAAGAATGAATACATGGTTCACCTCAGTCTTATCATGGATACTACAAGGTATTTTTCGGAGCTGATTCTCTATCCCCAGTAGAGTCGCCATCTGTAGGAGCGAATAGAGGTTTACTGTTATGCCTATGACATCGGCGACCATGACACTACTGGGCTTACAACCCGTAGAGAGTATAAATAGCCCACATGGGACTAACTGGAGAATAAAAGAGTCGCCACCCAGTATAAGATAATAGGAATGATTTAAGGCTGCACTACACATCTTGCAAGGTCTGACCTTAAACCCGTTTGGGTTCAGAATAGTCCTTTACTGATGCTAGTATAATATCCAAGTTCGAAGAGAGAATTCACATATCTTATAATGCATAAATCACACAGGAGCAGTTTATATCACATTCAATCACACAGACAATAAGAGATAAGAGAAATAACGAAATCAGAATAAACAAAGGCCTAAAATCAAAGTAAGTAATGTATCTTATCTGCTTCGCTTCTTGGATACCTAGCCAGTCATATTCATGGTAGGCCAGAGATTAATGGATGTCCAATCGGACTTGCAGTAAGTCAGGTCGGATATGTTGCGTGATCCAGAAGGATTGGAAATGCAGGAACATATCTAGATAACAACTATGACAACATTAGAGCGGTTAGATAAAAATTAAGATGGTAGTAATTACAGTGATAAAAGTTGTGAATAAATAAGTTACTAGAGAAGAAACATGTCAATAATGATAAATATATAAACAAGGCCGCACACTTGTTTTTATGTGGTACGTGGAATTGTATCCCGAGTGCATATCATAATATTGTCCATACGAAAGTGGCTAATGGAATTTATATTCGGGTTTCCATCATATATACCACCAGAAACATAAGATTGGATGTAGCTGGTTGTATGGCTGGATTCTCTGTATGACAGTTGTATGTTCGATCGGACATAGATAATGTCCGACTAGATATATGATGTTAGAGCAATAGTGAAATAAGATGCAAAGTTTAAGGTTTTATAGCCCTCAGGTAATACCTTAAGTGTAACTCGATTCTGAGAACACCTCTGAAAGGTTAGGTTACTCGCTAGATCTCTTGCTGAAGACAGGAAACTTATGGAATTTTAGGGTTGCTGTGTTTTTTGGTTCAATCTTGGGTTCAACAACTTTTGTTTTTCTTGATATCGTTCTTTTTTAGTCCAAATGGAAGAAACTCATTCTTATGTTTGTTTGTTCCCTTTTTTATAGTGTTAGGATTCAGTTAATAAGGGAAGAACCTCTGCTAATAAGGAAATGAATAATTATGGAAAGTGATTAAAAAAGAAAAATGATGATTTTTGGAAGGTGGTTAAGAAGAAAATATATGATTTATGGAAAGTGGTTTAGAAAGAAAGAGTAGATCGAATCCTTCTACAAATATGGAAAGTCGATACATATCCAACCTGACTTAGGTTATGTCCGGCCGGATTTGGGGATTTGGCTGCTCTTTTGGAATCCTTGGAGTTTCTTTCCCTTCAACATTAAACTTTACAACCTTTCTAAACTTTTCAAGCAGTGTCCTTATAAGATATTCATCATCGGGCTATGCGTAAAAATACAATGTCTATAAGTATATCCCTTTATTTTCCAATTAGAGATCAATTCAGAAGGTATTTCTAATGTGACATATTGTTCTACCTTAGTGGCTTGGAGGGTACATGGATCTAGTTTGGAAGACTGGACATACTCTTTAGAAGTTGGCCATTAGTGGAAATAAGGGAACAGATACTCCTGGTAATGAAGTTTGGCCGTTTGTATGGATTGTAATGATTGACCAGAGCACATAAGATTCTCTAACTTGAGCTCCTTCTGGAATATAGAAATATTCTATAAGGTCTCTATTTTAGAAGACACATGTTTAGCACAAGAATGAGGAAGAGAAAGAGTGTAAGAAAGTCTAATTTATTCAACTAAATCTGATTGATTTAAGGAAGTCATGATTTGGAATAAGATTCTCGCTATTCACATAAAGAATACATTATACTACCATGATACCACCTCTCAGACAAGAACATGTTGATCTCTATTTCTACTTACCACTCATTACAAAAGGCACTCCATGGGCACAACATATGGTGAATTGTTTACACATAAGAGAGAGTCGATCAAAGATCAAAAGGAAAAACTTCACATTCTAGTACACAAGATCCTCATAAGGAGAGTGTAGAGGATACTAATGTAAAGGTAATAGATGAGCCTCACTCGGTATAATAGACTTTTTTTATGTTTTTGAGATAATCAAAGAAGTTGTTTAGAAAGACTTAGTTTATGAAACACAATCAAAGTCTTTTATTTATTTCTTCATTGCTTTGCTCCTAAAAAAGCATTCAATACATATATATAGCAGAGAAGGGAATCTTGACTGGAAAAAACCCCTGCCTAAAGATTCAATTACTTTAACAAAAGCAAACTGACACCATTCCTTTTACGAAAGCTAAAGCAAAAGCAAACCACACCTTTAAAAGCAAACCAATCCTTTTTACAAAAGCAAAAGAAAAATAAAGCACACTGTTACTTTTGAGATTCTAGATAGGTATTGAGTCACATCGAGTTTTGAGTGGGGGATAAGTTGAGATCATTATATTCAGAGTCTTTAGACTTGACTAGCCCATAGAAATTATACCACTAGGGCTTTTTTCTAAATGGGCTTCCTGAATTGGGCATTGGCTAGTATATGGATCTAGAAGGCATGGATACCCGAGGTTCATTGAGCTGAACTTTTCATATAGATCCTAAGAGTCTTGGAATAGAAGATCCATATACAGCAGTACATGTTTGATGTTCAAACCATTGTTTGGGCTTTTAAAGTTTCCACCGGGAAATATGAACAACTCATATCGAGGTCTAAGAGATGTGTGCTAAAGATGCTTATCTTGTGGGTGATAATGATTTATGGTAAATATGAATCTGAGTTATGTAAGAAGATTCACATTTTCGATGAGAAATTAACTCTTTGAGATTGTTTTCCATTCTTGTGCTTGTTTTTGTACCCAAAGTAACTTAATTACATGGTGCTGGAAATATAGTTTATGGACGATAAAGACTAAAGCATATGAGGTTGCTTCATCTTTAAGCTTCCACCAAATATTTTCTTGCTAGCTTATCTGAGTAAGTTGATCCCTCCACCAAGGAATAAGGCTGAACCATTCTAATAATATCTAGGCAAGAGAGTCTTTGTGAACATCACCATATAAGTGTTCCCACATTGCATCATTGGGAAAGCAAGAGTATAGGAATACAAGATGGTCAGACACCAAAAATGTCGAATTTCTTATGGGAGAATACCCTTGTTAGGGTCAATGAACAATCCTATGATAAAAGGATAATCTATGAAGAATTTGCTGGCTTGGAATGACATGTTCCTAACATTTTGTATTTTGGACAAGTAATAGAACATGTTGATTTTAGCGAAGTCTTGGATTTACTGTTGGGTGCTCAAGGTTTGGAGGGACAAATAGTTTTTGGGTTGCATAAGGAGTGAATGAGTTTGATGGTGTGTTAGAGGATAAAGCCATGAATATTAGAGGAAGGGACATTGTTGAAGTGTTCAACTTGGCTTAATGAGGTCTAGATAACAAATCAAGGATCAGATTGTGGTCTTCTTTTATATGCTTCACATTGAAGTCATATTTAGAAAACCATTCTTTTATCCTAAGCAACTGCTTTTAGGTAAAGACTTGTTCTTGAAGTATAAAATCTTAGGAACAGATGAGTTGTCTAATCTCACTAGAAAGCGATGTCCTATCAAATGGAACTTGAATCTTTTGATGCCATATTTGACTGTAAAAGCTTCTTTGTACATGGCATGATAATGCTTTTCAACTTCTTTGAATTGGCCACTTGCATGACCACATATATATTCTTTTCCACATGTTGATTCAAAAAGGATTACCCCCTAGTATTCATCACTAGCATCTATCTAGAGGATGTGTTGGTCATTATGAGGGATCTTCAAAGTTGGTGGATCTTGTGTGATCTTTTTTAGTTGTTTGATAGCTTTTGTTTGGACGGGTCCCCATAGATGAACATTCTTCTTTAGCATTTTGAACAACTGGATGGTGTGAATGGTAACACTGGAAAGGAATTCTTTGAGATAGTTAATTATCCCAAGAAACTGTTGAAGTTGCTTCCAGGTTAAGTTTTCATCTGAGAAGTGAAGCAATTCTTGAGTTATGTGGCACTCTAGGCTGTATTGACCTTCTTTGAATTTCATTCCTAGGAATTCAATGGAAGTTTTTCCAATCTGACTCTTCTTTTCAGAAAACATGATCCCAAGCTGGCTCACTATATCTCTCAATTGTAATAACATTTGCTTGTAAGTCTAGGCATCTTTGGAGAGTAGAAGGATATCATCAATGTACACCAAAGTGTGATGTAGAATGGGTTGAAAGAACTTTATCATGGCCTTTTGGAAAACAGATGGTGCAACCTTAAACCTAAATGGCATTATTGTCCAATGGTAATGGGCTTTAGGAATACAAAAGGTTGTCTTGGGCCAATCCTCTAGGCTGATACCTAATTTGTTGGACAATTATGACCCATAGCGTCACTATTTGTACAGATCATGGTGTTGTTTTACAAATTAACTATGTGACAAAAGAGATTGCACTCTTATCATTTGTTATTAGATCACCTAGATATATAAATGATATGAGGTCCTTATTATTTGTTCCTGGATAGAGAATGATATGAGACAGTATCAATCCACGAAGGATAAATCATTAAATATCCCTAGTTAGAGTATTATCGAGATAGGACATCGATGAATACGTAAAAGACTAGTATTACACTTGTGCGCGTTGTGAGGGCACAACGGCATAGTTCTCGTATATTTGGGTATATGATACTCATGCAAGTGTAATAGGAGGTTGTGTTTCACCGATGGTATGGAAACAGCTTCGCTCTGGATAGACCCCCTCGGAATTCCATTAGTAGTATGATTATGTGTCTATGGAAGTTCGAAATCAGGGTAGGTGTATTTGGTCTTAACCTGAGACTTGCACCGCTAATACTTGCGATAATCAATATACTTTGGTTGCGGTCGTCCAGGGCTTTAACAGGTTCTGTGTACGCCAATGCTGGGTATACTAAGAATCGTAGTGTGTTGGGTGTGATGTCAAGAAGGAAGTGTCACTCCAGTCATATGGAGATGATGATCGCGCAGGGATACAGAACCGGTTCTCTAAAAAGGTTGCAACGTCGGGATAATATGACTTGGTCATGATTATCCGATATTAAAGAGACTAGTTGCTCGTCATCCGATATATGCTTCGTACGGGGCAGACACTGTACCAGCCCCAGGCCTTGCATGTGATCATCCGATACTGGACAGAAATACGCAATACTACGTATACTACGCCAGATATAGATCCTTTATTCCTGTAAGGATATTTCTGGAGAATTGGGTAGGCATAGCGCTTTGCTAGAAGCCAACCTTGTCTTGTAAATCGGTATAAACGTAGTATGAGGTACTTACGTGTTCGGATAGTCCGACGACCGAATTTACTTCCAACATATCCGGGGATCTCATGGGTCGCTTCCCAAAGATTCACTGATGACGTATGACTCGCACTTTTAATTAATCTGGGATTAATTAGATGAGAGAGAAAATTAATTTGGGATTAATTGCGGAAATATTTTATCTGGGATAAAATATCAAATAAAGAGAGATAACGATTAATTTGGAATTAATCGATAAATTAATATATTTGATATATTAAACGAAATTGGATTTCGACGTGGAATTAAAATTAGATTTTAATTCGGGCGAACGAGTTAATTTAGAATTAATTCGTTAGCGACGTGAATAGTGATTTTGCTAGGCATAATCATTTAATTACGTCGCAGCGGAAAATTCGTTAATTTGGAATTAGCGAACCCGAGCCCGAGATTGTTTGCGAGCGCATTCGCATTTTGAATTTGAGTACGACACGCAAGTCAAATCAAGCGTCAAATCGCTAGTCGCATCAAGCGTCAAATCACTTGTCACTTTGAGTGATGTGACTTGACAACTTGTGATTGATGTGATTAGGTGATGTGTGTGGTTGGCAATTAAAGCTTTAATTGTTTGACTTTTAAAGTAATAAGTTTGGTATATGTTTTGGAAATCAATTACCAAAAAATTTAGACAACACATTTCATCTCTCTTCTCTCTCCATTTTCTCTCATCTACACGCCCATGGTGGGCATTCTTCACTGGTTTTTCTGGCCAAAAACCGTGAGATTGGGAAGCCAAAAGTGGGAAATTTGTGGCAAATTTCTTAAGAGCTAGCACTCCGAGAGACATGCGAAGGTGATAGGGAAGTCCACCCATGAGCCAGGAACCATTCGACGAAGCTTGGAGCTTGACGAAGGAGCTCAAAACCAACCATGGAGGACGCCAAAACCAGTGAGCTGGAGCAGTCCACTGCTGAGCAGAATTTCAATTTTTGTTCGTCTCCGCGTCGCTCAACCGATCGATGTGAGTATTCTGCAACTCCCTCGAATGTATTCACACATGTTCATGCTTGTTTGTTGATCATTGGGATGCTTAGAATCTCTAACAATGGTATCAAGAGCATGGTTAAAAGCATGAAAAAGTTTAGGGTTAAAATTTCGGTAAATTGATTTTGAGCATGTTTAAATGAAATTGGATGATTTTGTATGCTTAATTGATGTTGAATTAAAGATTGATTGGATCAATTTCAAGAAAATTGGATTGGATCATTTTTCCCCAAATTGTTGAGGTTTGGCCGAATACTATGCCCTAAATATGTCTTGGGATTTTTTGATTTTTGATCATTGGATGTGTTGGAAATCATTCGGGAATATGATTTAATGTCGATTGTGGAATTAATTGGATTGAAACCAAATCGGATATAATTTCCCCACAAATGCCGAGACTTTGAGCATGTAAAATTTGGTTTGATTTTAATTAAATTGTGTTGGACATGATTTAATATTAATGAGCATGATTAATTGTACAAATTTGGTGTTTTGGAAATATTGATTTTGGTAATTAATAATGCTATGCACTTTAGGTAATTAAATTGGGAATTTGGAATTTGGCAAATTATTGAATTGGGCTAATTTTGGAAATGGGCTTTGAATGTTGTTATTGGGCTTATTGGGCTTAGTTATACTAAGTTGGGTTTAGGCAAAATTGGTTGGATCCAATGGGCCCAAAACCGCCTCCATAAAGCCCAAATGCGACAAATGGACCTATAAAGTTTAATTGGGCCTAATGGGCCAAAATTGATTTTTGGGCTTATGGGGTATAACTCCCTAATTGGATTTTGGTTATTCGGTTTGACCCGAGTTGACCAAAAGTCCACGCCTCAAAAATTAATTAAAAGCCCATTGGACTTTAATTAAATTGACGATGGACGTTAATTGGGCTTTGAGACCCGTAACGATTAAATTTGGAATTTAAATCGTAAAGGTTCATAAATAAAGTGTGATATTTAATTTGGAATTAAATAGCGAATTAGAATTGAATGCATATTAAATTGGATTAATGATGCAGTTTAATTTAATTCAAGAATTCGTACTTTGAGTACTTATTCGCAAAATAAGTTTGACTCGAGCAAAATCAAATCGTTGTTTGAACATTGGATGATCACTAATTATTAGATTAATTAATTGGATTATATTGATTGATAACATGCTTGTGTGAATACATGGTTGCGATGCATGAATAATGTATATCGGATGGATATTAGATGGGTGGGGCAATTTTAGAAATTGTTGTAATAAATTGATTTAAAATTGGACCTGCGTGTCCAGCCTTATACCTCTGTATTCTTTGTATTCTCTTCTCACCTATTCCCCTCAATGTAAATGAGGTTTCTTTAGAAGTGTAGTGTAACGGGTAGAAGTAAATACATGTGCTAGCGGGAGAGAGAAAGGGAGAGATTTGATCTAGGATCAATGTGTAAAGTATCCATCCGCATATCATTATTATTTTATTATACGCGCTTTATTATGTATTTAGAATGCATGTTTAAGGTGTATGATGATGAGACCTTACAAAGATAATAAATTGGTTGCCAATTTGCACTCGAAAAAACTCGCAAAATATTAAGCGTCTTTCCTTCCATTGAGTGATTCTCACTCAAGATCCGAGACTGGCATTGGCTTGTTGGCCAAGTCAAGGCCTTTGTCTGTCGAGGATGTATTTGAATCACGAGAGCTTTGTTCCATATTGGTGTCTTGTCCAAGTTGTGGTTTGTTGGCCAAAGTCAAGACCACTTCTTGTCCATCGACATTGATTACGAAGCTTTCCATGGTCAATGGGTCGAGCTTAACTGGGATCACTAAGTTTGTTGTGCCAAAGCCAAGGCTTAGTTGATTCAGAGGAAAAAGGTTAGGTAATACATTGGATGTATTAGCATATATAAGATATATGTTTCGGACTTGGATGTCCCCCTACCGGATCTAGGAATTGGATTGGATCCAATCGATCTTAGAGATCTACCTAGTTAATTATCATACAATTTGTTGGCCAAAGTCAAGATTGTGTGATATTTAACGGGATCCTAGCCCACTAGGAAACACGTTTCCCGAGTACTCGACAGAGGGTTAGAGGCTCACCGAAAAATAGTGGGAGGCAAGAATTGAATTTGCAATATTCATTTAATTACTTGCCATACGCGCTCAAACAAATATCATTTCGTCAAATAAATTAAATGTTAGTTGGACTAATATTTAAATGTTGTTTTTTAATAAATAGTTGGACTACTATTCAAACTATTCATTTATAGTTGATTTTATAATTGGATTATAGTAATCAATATAATTGATTTTAATCTAATAAATTATAGTTGATTAAATAGTTGGACTATTGTAATCATTATAATAAATAGTACCTAATCGTTGATTAAATAGTTGGACTATTAAAATCAAGATAAAATTGAAAGATTGACATTTAAAACATAATCCTGGGGAAAATGTATTTAAATGGTTTAATTTTCAAAATGGGAATAAAACTTCAGGATGGTCCTGGAAAATAATAAGTTACTTTATTTGATAAAATAACATATTAAGCCTAAGCCCGGAGTTAAGCAAATAGTAGAGCATAATCTTTGAAAGATTATGTGATGATAACTTTAGTGCTTAATCCATTAAGCTTGTCGTAGTAGACTCCTTAATTTCTGAATCAGAACTAAGGATTAGATCATTAAAGTATGATAAAGAAATTGAAGGATCTTCATAAATCTATACTTAGGTTTTAGAAGTACTAAAATTGCAATAATAACTTTTGGAGAGTTAATGACTATTCTCAAGAAGACAAAGTCAAAGTTTGCAATTAGGCAAGTAGCGCAAGGTGCACCTTACTTCGATATTCTAGCAACCCGAGGCTTGGCCAAAGGCTTCTGGAATGTGAAAAAGGGCAAAGGCAAAATCATTATAATCTTCTGGGAAGATAAAGGACATATCCCAAAATGTCTGCCTAAATTGTGGCAAACGGGATCGCGGAAGCGTGACTGCCGTTTGAACAAAGCAGACATGAAGGAATTGAAGACGAGCAAGGCTCTGACTTCAAATATGTTTGTCATAAATATGTTCACTACTTGTATTGAAATTGGATTTTAAATACTTAGTGTGGTACATAAAATATATGTATTGATGTTCAGAATCTGCTATGAGCATGATACTGACCTCAATTGAGATTTAATCTGCGGATTGGAAACGGGACGAAAGTCGTTGTTTTAACCGTAGATACCTAAGTTTAGGAACTACCCTCGGGTATGTACCTAAATTGAGAAACTGTTATAATGTAACTAGTTTGACTAGAAACATTATCTCTCTATTAGTGTTTAACCCGCTGAGTCTGAACCTTTATATTCTAGAACACTAAAGTATTTTATTATATAAAGATGATATTGAGATAAACACATTAGATGTAAATAACAGAATTTATATTTTGAATATAAATAAAATCTCAAACGTTTAACATGACAAACAAATAGATCGAACTGATTTGATCAGAAGAAACATATTGTGGCATTGTTGTCTGGGACACAATCAAACAAGACTCGTATATCCACACTTTTGAAGAGTGGATACTAGGACTGTTTTGATTCCATTCAAATAAAGTCTACGAATCTAGTTTATTGGGCAATATGCCTAAAACACTATTTACTTGGTAAAAGTGCAAATGCCACAGATCGGTTAGCCCTAGTTCATAGTGAAGCAAGTGGGCCCATGTCTAGCTAGGTTAGAGGTGGATATGAATATTTCGTGACCTTTACGGATGTGGCATCGCGTCATGGTTATGTGTTTCTTTTGAAACACAAATCGGAAAATTTTAAAGTTTCGACACGAAATATACAAACAGATCAGCTAAAGTATTAAACCGTCACACAGTAAGACCGTAATGGAAAATACTTAAGCAATAAGTTTCTCATATACTTGAAAGAGTGAAGTATTCTTTCAAATGAGGACTCCCGAAACACGTCAGTTTGACGGTGTATCCGAACGGATAAACCAAATTTTGTTGGACATGATAAGGTTAATCATAAGTCACTCTGAGCTACCATTTCCTTCAACGGATAAGCTTTAAACAGGGCAAGAACTTATTTAGAATAAGGTTCCATTAAAATCTGTTAGACAGATTTCATATTAGATATGAACGGGAAAGAAACCGGGTTTCTCATTCCTGATAATTTGGGTATGCTGGCCATATATTTGGATGATACCAAACTAAAACCCAAATTGGATAAGTGCCAATTGTAGGCTATCCTAGGGATACCTAAGTATAGTACTTATACAACTCACATGAGAACAATTAGATTGTTGCTCACCATGCGGTTTTCCTAAGAGGAATACCGATATGCAGTGGTAAGTGGGAGGATAGTATAACTCGATGAAAATCGGAGTAATACTATTCCAGGCACAAATCTTATTGGAACATAAATAGTTCATCAAGGATGAAACTATTCCATTAATCTTCGAATACACAAGAACCGCGTATGTCGGAGAGAGTCAGAAAACAACCTGGGGTATGGGTTTCTGATCTCACCTCATAAAGATGTCTATCTTATTGAGGTATACCAACTGACTACGTATGAAGAAGTGATATAAGGTATCGACTCCATGATTATGGCAAAGTGTCATGAGTCCGAAATGGATTCCATGTATATCAACAAGTTTGGATACTAGTTGATGTACCACAAGGCATTGTGCCTAATGGTACTATATTAGTCTTCAAGGAAGACATACATGGATGGCAACATACCAACGTATAAAGCTAGGCTTTTAGGGGAAAGGTATCGTTATCAACATTGTGTTGATTTTGATTCAACCTTTTACCTGTTGCCATGGTAAATCCATTTGGATAATGCTTGCTAAAGCTGCATGTTTCATGTATGAAATATGTCAGCTGAACTGGAAAATCGCTTTCCTGAAAAGGAAACCTTTCGGAGGATGTTTACAACATCCTGTCGGTTTTGTCGTACAATAACAAGCAAACAAGGTTTGCAGGTTATTCGATCCATGTTTGGATTGAAGCAAGCATTAGGTTCTTGGAATTATCGTTTTGATGTAATCATAATGGAGTATGATTTAATTCAAAACGAAAATGATTCTTGTGTATATAAGAGGGTTAGTGGGAGTGTACTGACAGTGGCTGTCCTATAAATAATGATAATATGTCATTTCTTGGAAATGATATTCCCATATTACAATCGGCGAAAGCTTGGCTTTCGAGAAAACTCTCCGACAAACCGTACATTGAAAAATGTACGCGACCTGGTGTCTCATACGCTTTGAGCATATGGATTCACAAACAGGCCAATCCAAGTGATAGTCACTGGATTGATGTTAAGAACATCCGTTAGTATCTTAGAGAACTAAGGATGGTGCCTTAAACTATGGAGATGGAGAACTTGAAGTGACTGGGATCACTATAGCAAGTTTCCTAAACCGATAAGATGACTATAAGTCACAAACGGTACTACAAAGTTTGAATAACGGTACAGTGAGCTGGAAATCTTCCAAGCAAGATACTGTTACCGAATAAACAACAAATACGGGTTATTGTTGCAGCTGAGGCGACAATAGAAGCCATTGGGTCGATAAAAAATATAATTATATTAGATATAGTTCTGTTAACAGCTAAGCTAGGCGTCAGCACAGGCTAAAGAATTAATGGTCTCATCAACGATCCAGATACATACTTTGACTATTCATCTGATTCGTTCGGATCATACATCGCGGTGATGTGATGATCGAATAAATCACGTCAGACGATAATCATGCAAATCCACTGACGAAAGCATTTCTCAGCAATTTGAGCCAACCGTACATAGTTCGGGTGTAAGACACTCGAGTGACTGGCTATAGGCCAAGTGGGAGATTGTTGGATAATTATGACCCATAGCGTCACTATTTGTACAGATCATGGTGTTGTTGTACAAATTAACTATGTGACAAAGGAGATTGCACTCTTATCATTTGTGATTAGATCACCTAGATATATAAATGATAGGAGGTCCTTATGATTTGTTCCTGGATTAAGAATGATATGAGACAGTATCAATCCACGAAGGATAAATCATTAAATATCCCTAGTTAGAGTATTATCGAGATAGGACATCGATGAATACGTAAAAGACTAGTATTACACTTGTGCGCGTTGTGAGGGCACAAAGGCATAGTTCTCGTATATTTGGGTATAGGATACTCATGCAAGTGTAATAGGAGGTTGTGTTTCACCGATGGTACAGGAAACAGCTTCGCTCTGGATAGACCCCCTCGGAATTCCATTGGTAGTATGACTATGTGTCTATGGAAGTCCGAAATCAGGGTAGGTGTATTTGGTATTAACCTGAGACTTGCAGCGCTAATACTTGCGACAATCATGTAAGTGTTCCTAGAACATGCCAATGATCTAATAAGCAAGAAAAGGTGTTCATAAATTGTTGTAAGTTGCGGAATTACTTACATTGAATGGATTTGAGCTTTTAAAATTTTGAGAAGAAGATCTCCAAGATCCTTCCTTTGTTGATTCCAAGCTTTGAGTTGGTTTACAAGATCCTTCCTTTGTTGATTCCAAGCTTTGAGTTGTGAATGAAGATCTCCAAGATCCAAGCTTTAAGTGATGATTCCAACCCTTGCGTTAGTTTCCCTATCACCTTAGTTGATTCCATGAAGTGCTAGCTTTGTTGATTTTGCAACAAAATCAAAGAGATAGTGAGATGATGCTCACGCCCATTTGGAGGATATTAGGGTTTCCATTTTGTTCCAAGTGTGTTTTGTGTGAAGCATACACAAATGAGAGAGAGAGAAGGGTTTTGGTAAAAGCCAATTTACCATTTTCACCTAAACAAGGTGGTTAGGTAAATGGTTTTGCCAAAACCATTCCAAGGTGGTTGGAAAGTGGATGGTATGGCATAAATTCCAACCACTCTCCCAACTACCACATTTAAAGTGGGCCCCACATTTGAATTCAAAATTCAAATGTCTCTACGAACATTTGTCGCGGCTCGGATCCATTTAATCCGATTAAACAAATTCTCGTCGCTAAATAATTAAATCTAATTTAATTAAATAACGATGCCTCGCAAATATATTACGAACATCGTTTACGAATTAATTCTAAATTAATTCGTTCATTCTTATTAAAGTCCGACTTTAATTTCGTAACGAAATCCAATTCATATTAATATATCCGATATATTAATTTTAGCCCATACGAATAAATTAAATAGAAAAATCAAATTTAACTATTAAATTTATTCTACCGATTAATTCCAAATTAATCGCGTTCTCTCTCTTCCGAACACATTTAATCCCAGATTAAATAATACCTCAATTAATCCTAGATTAATTTTCTCTTTCTTAATTAATCCCAGATTAATTCTCTCTTAATTAATCCCAGATTAATTCTAATTCGAATCAACTGTCATCGGTGAATCTTTGGGAAGCGACCCAAGAGATCCCTGGATATGTTGGCAGTAAATACGGTCATCGGATTATCCGAATACGTGCGTACCTCGTACCACGTGCTTACCGATTTACAAGACATGGTTGGCTTCTAGCAAAGCATCGTGCCTACCCAATTCTCCAGAAATATTCTTACTGGAATATATAATCTATGTCAGGCGTAGTATACGTAGTATTACGTATTGCGATCCAGTATCGAATGTCACGTGCTAGGCATGGGGCTGGAACTGTGTCTGCCCCGTACGAAGCACATGTCGGATGTCTGGTAACTAGTCTCTATTATCGGATATACATGACCTAGTCATAATATCCCTATGACTGCAGTACTTAAGAGCACTAGTACCGTATCCTAGTGACATCATCTCCACTATGACTGGAGTGATACTTCCGTCTTGACATCACACCCAATACACTACGATTCTCAATATACCCAGGAGAGGCGTACACAGAACCAGTTAAAGCCCTGGACGACCAAAACTAAAGCATACAGATTGTCGCAAGTATTAGCGATGCAAGTCTCAGGTTAAGACCAAATACACCTACCCTGATTTCGGACTTCCATAGACACATAGTCATACTACCAATGGAATTTCGAGGGGTCTATCCAGAGCGAAGCTGTTTTCCGTACCATCGGTAAAACACAACCTCCTATCACACTTGCATGAGTATCATATACCCAAATATATGAGAACTATGCCATTATGATCTCACATAACGCGCACAAGTATAATACTAGTCTATTTTGTATTATCGATGTCCAATCTTGATAATACTACGACTAGGGATATTTAATGATTAATCCTTCGAGGACTGATACTGTCTCATATCATCTCAATCCAAGAACTAATCATAGGGACCTCCTATCATTTATATATCTAGGTGATCTAATCACAAATGATAAGAGTGCAATCTCCTTGTCACATAGTTAATTTGTACAACAACACCATGATTTGTACAAATAGTGACACTATGGGTCATAACTGTCCAACAATCTCCCACTTGGCCTATAGCCAGTCACTAGAGTGTCTTACACCCGAACTATGTACGGTTCGCTCAAACTGCCGAGGAAAGATTTTCGTCAGCGGATTTGTATGATTATCATCTGATGCAATTTATTCGATCATCACATCGCCATGATGTATGATCCGAACGAATCAGATGAATAGTCGAAGTATATATTTGGATCATTGATGAGACCATTAATTCTTTAGCTTGTGATGACTTCTAGCTTAGCTGCTAACAGAACTATATCTAATCTAATTAGATTTATCGTCGACCCAAATGGCTTCTATTGCTGCCTCAGCAGTAGCAATAACCCGCATTTGTTGTTTATTCGGTAACAGCATCTTGCTTGGAAGATTTCCAACTTACTGTACCGTTATTCAAACTATATAGTACCGTTGTTACGACTTTTAGTCACTTAATCGGTTAGGAAACTTGCAACAGTGATCCCAGTCACTTCAAGTTCTCCATCTCCATAGTTTAAGACATCATCTTTAGTTCTCTAAGATACTAACGAATGTTCTTCTTATCAATCCAGTGACTATCACTTGGATTGACCTGTTTGTGACTCCATATGCTCAAAGCGTATGAGACACCAGGTCACGTACATTTTTCAATGTACCAGTTCTCAGAGAGTGTTAACAACTTTAAATCTATCCCAGTAGATCTTTATTCCTAGAATAAAGGTTGTTTCTCCCAAGAATTCTACGGAGAGTTTTCATGAAAGCCAAGTTTTCACCGATTATAATATGGGAATATAATTTCCAAGAAATGACATATCATTATCATAAGGACATTTACTGTCAGTGCGCTCCCACTAACCTCTTTATATACACAAGAATCATTTCATTTTGAATTAAATCATACACCATTATGATTACATCAAAACGTTAGTTCCAATAACGTAATGCTTACTTCAATCCCTCTATGGATCGAATAACCCGCAAACCTTGTTTGCTATTTTTGGTACAACAAAACCGCCAGGATGTTGTAAACATCCTCCAAAAGGTTTCCTTTTCAGGAAATCGATCTTTTGGTTCAGCTGCCATATTTCATAAATGAAACATGCAGCATCAGCAAGCATTAACCAAATGGATTTAACGTGGCAACAGGTAAAAGATTTTGTTGTAATCAACACAATGTTGATAATGATATCTTTCTGCTACAAGCCTAGCTTAGTATGTGGTATGCTGCCATCCACGTATGTCTTCCTTGAAGACTTATATAGTACCAATAGGCACAATGCCTTGCGGTACAACAACTAGTGTCCAAACATAGTTGTTATACATGGAATCCATTTCGGACTCATGGCACTTTTCCATAATAGAGAGTCGATACCTTGTATCACTTCCTCATACGTAGTCAGTTCGTATTCCCCAATAAGATTGACATCTTTATGAGGTGAGATCAGAAACCCATACCCAGGTTGTTTTCTGACTCTCTCCGACTTACGTGGTTCTTGTGTATTCGAAGATTATTGGTACAGTTTCATCCTTGATGAACTGTTTGTGTTCCATTAAGGACTTGGTGCCTTGAACAGTATAACTCCGATTTTTCATCGAGTTTTACTATCCTCTCACTTACCACTGCATATCGGTATTCCTCTTAGGAAAACCGCATGGTGAGCAACAATTACATTGTTCTCAAGTGAGTTATATAAGTAATATACTTTGGTTTCCCTAGGATAACCTACAATTGGCACTTATCCAATTTGGGTTCTAGTTTGGTATCATCCAAACATATGCCCAGCATCCCAAATCTTCAGGAGTGAGAAAACCTAGTTTCTTTCCTGTTCATATCTAATATGAAATCTGTCAAACAGATTTTCATGGAACCTTATTCAAAATAAGTATTGCGTTGTTAAATGTTTATCCTTTGAAGGAAAATGGTAGCTCAGAGCGACTCATGATTAACCTTATCATGTCCAACAAAATTTGGTTTCTCCGTTCGGACACACCGTCAAATTGACGTGTTCCGGGAGGAGTCCTAATTGAAAGAATACTATACTCTTTCAAGTATTTGAGAAACTTATTGCTTAAGTATTTTCATCATGGTCAAACCGTGATGTTTTAATACTTTATCTGATCTGTTCGTCTATTTCGTGTCGAAACTCCAAAGGTTTCTGATTTATGTTCTTCAAAAGAAACACAACCATAATGCGATGCCAATACTTGGTATTGTGAATGAAGATCTCCAAGATCCAAGCTTTAAGTGATGATTCCAACACTTGAGTTAGTTTCCCTATCACCTTAGTTGATTCCATGAAGTGCTAGCTTTGTTGATTTTGCAACAAAATCAAAGAGATAGTGAGATGATGCTCACGCCCATTTGGAGGATATTAGGGTTTCCATTTTGTTCCAAGTGTATTTTGTGTGAAGCATACACAAATGAGAGAGAGAGAAGGGTTTTGGTAAAAGCCAATTTACCATTTTCACCTAAACAAGGTGGTTGGGTAAATGGTTTTGCCAAAACCATTCCAAGGTGGTTGGAAAGTGGATGGTATGGCATAAATGCCAACCACTCTCCCAACTACCACATTTAAAGTGGGCCCCACATTTGAATTCAAAATTCAAATGTCTCTACGAATATTTGCGCGGCTCGGATCCGTTTAATCCGATTAAACGAATTCTCGTCGCTAAATAATTAAATCTAATTTAATTAAATAACGATGCCACGCAAATATATTACGAACGTCGTTTACGAATTAATTCTAAATTAATTCGTTCATTCGTATTAAAGTCCGAATTTAATTTCGTAACGAAATCCAATTCATATTAATATATCCGATATATTAATTTTAGCCCATACGAATAAATTAAATAGAAAAATCAAATTTAACTATTAAATTTATTTTACCGATTAATTCTAAATTAATCGCGTTCTCTCTCTTCCGAACACATTTAATCCCAGATTAAATAATACCTCAATTAATCCTAGATTAATTTTCTCTCTTAATTAATCCCAGATTAATTCTCTCTTAATTAATCCCAGATTAATTCTAATTCGAATCAACTGTCATCGGTGAATCTTTGGGAAGCGACCCAAGAGATCCCTGGATATGTTGGCAGTAAATACGGTCATCGGATTATCCGAATACGTGCGTACCTCGTACCACGTGCTTACCGATTTACAAGACATGGTTGGCTTCTAGCAAAGCACCGTGCCTACCCAATTCTCCAGAAATATTCTTACTGGAATATATAATCTATGTCAGGCGTAGTATACGTAATATTGCGTATTGCGATCCAGTATCGAATGTCACGTGCTAGGCCTGGGGCTGGAACTGTGTCTGCCCCGTACGAAGCACATGTCGGATGTCTGGTAACTAGTCTTTATTATCGAATATACATGACCTAGTCATAATATCCCTATGACTGCAGTACTTAAGAGCACTAGTACCGTATCATAGTGACATCATCTCCACTATGACTGGAGTGATACTTCCGTCTTGACATCACACCCAATACACTACGATTCTCAATATACCCAGGAGAGGCGTACACAGAACCGGTTAAAGCCCTGGACGACCAAAACTAAAGCATACTGATTGTCGCAAGTATTAGCGATGCAAGTCTCAGGTTAAGACCAAACACATCTACCCTGATTTCGGACTTCCATAGACACATAGTCATACTACCAATGGAATTCTGAGGGGTCTATCCAGAGCGAAGCTGTTTTCCGTACCATCGGTAAAACACAACCTCCTATCACACTTGCATGAGTATCCTATACCCAAATATATGAGAACTATGTTGTTATGATCTCACATAACGCGCACAAGTATAATACTAGTCTATTCCGCATTATCGATGTCCAATCTCGATAATACTACGACTAGGGATATTTAATGATTAATCCTTGAGGACTGATACTGTCTCATATTATCTTAATCCAGGAACTAATCATAGGGACCTCCTATCATTTATACATCTAGGTGATCTAATCACAAATGATAAGAGTGCAATCTCATTGTCACATAGTTAATTTGTACAACAACACCGTGATCTGTTTGGTCATAACTGTCCAACAAATTAATATACTTTGGTTGCGGTCGTCCAGGGCATTAACAGGTTCTGTGTACGCCAATGATGGGTATATTGAGAATCGTAGTGTGTTAGGTGTGATGTCAAGACGGAAGTGTCACTCCAGTCATATGGAGATGATGATCGCGCAGGGATACAGAACTGGTTCTCTAAAAAGGTTGCAACCGTCGGGATAATATGACTTGGTCATGATTATCCGATATTAAAGAGAATAGTTGCTCGTCATCCGATATATGTTTCGTACGGGGCAGACACTGTACCAGCCTCAGACCTTGCATATGATCATCCGATACTGGACAGAAATACGCAATACTACGTATACTACGCCTGATATAGATCCCTTATTCCTGTAAGGATATTTCTGGAGAATTGGGTAGGCATGACGCTTTGCTAGAAGCCAACCTTGTCTTGTAAATCGGTATAAACGTAGTACGAGGTACTTACGTGTTCGGATAGTCCGACGACCGAATTTACTGCCAACATATCCGGGGATCTCATGGGTCGCTTCCCAAAGATTCACCGATGACATATGACTCGCACTTTTAATTAATCTGGGATTAATTAGATGAGAGAGAAAATTAATCTGGGATTAATTGCGGAGATATTTTATCTGGATAAAATATCAATTAAAGAGAGATAACGATTAATTTGGAATTAATCGACAAATTAATATATTTGATATATTAAACGAAATTGGATTTCGACGCGGAATTAAAATTAGATTTTAATTCGGGCGAACGAGTTAATTTAGAATTAATTCGTTAGCGACGTGAATAGTGATTTCACTAGGCATAATCATTTAATTACGTCGCAACGGAAAATTCGTTAATTTGGAATTAGCGAACCCGAGCCCGAGATTGTTTGCGAGCGCATTCGCATTTTGAATTCGAGTGCGGCACGCAAGTCAAATCAAGCGTCAAATCGCTAGTCGCATCAAGCGTCAAATCACTTGTCATTTTGAGTGATGTGACTTGAAAACCTGTGATTGATGTGATTAGGTGATGTGTGTGGTTGGTAATTAAAGCTTTAATTGTTTGACTTTTAAAGTAATAAGTTTGGTATATGTTTTAGAAATCAATTACCAAAAATTTTAGACAACACATTTCATCTCTCTTATCTCTCCATTTTCTCTCATCTACACGCCCATGGTGGGCATTCTTCACTGGTTTTCTGCCCAAAAAACCGTGAGATAGGGAAGCCAAAAGTGGGAAATTTGTGGCAAATTTCTTAAGAGCTGGCACTCCGAGAGACATGCGAAGGTGATAGGGAAGTCCACCCATGAGCCGGGAACCATTCGACGAAGCTTGGAGCTTGACGAAGGAGCTCAAAACCAACCATGGAGGACGCCAAAACCAGTGAGCTGGAGCAGTCCACTGCCGAGAAGAATTTCAATTTTTGTTCGTCTCTGCGTCGCTCAACCGATCGATGTGAGTATTCCGCAACTCTCTCGAATGTATTCACACATGTTCATGTTTTTTTGTTGATCCTTGGGATGCTTAGAATCTCTAACACAATTGCCAAAATCCTACTTTCAGGTCAAATTTGGAGAATATGTAGGCTTATATTATATGGACAAAAAAAGAGTTGATCTTAGGCAAAGGGAATTTATCATCTTAGAGAAAAGCATTCGAAGGCGTATAGTCAATGACTAAGCGTTTTTTACCTTTGAGTTATTCTGATATCTTTTCTACATAAAAGGCTTGGCGAGCCTAATTTGAAGAAGTAGGCTCAATAAGACCTTGCTGAAGAAGCTGGTCACATTTATGATGGACAAAAAAGGAACGGAAACGGAAAACCAAATTGAACCAAAGTAACAAATTTTTTTATTTTCAAATGTAATTGTTCGATATTTTAATTAAAAATCGAACCGAATTAGAATAAGTTTTTAATTGAATAATTTAATTTATTTAATTTTTTAAAATCTAATCATATTATGTTGTTATTTCATAATTATATTTGTTATATTATTTAATTTATTTATTGTATAATTAATTTCATGAAATAGTTAAAAAATTTTATTTTGGTTATTAATCTTTTTATTTACATATATTTTAAATAATTTAAATGATGATTAGATCTTATGAAAAACTTTTATTTGTGTAATTATGATGATTAGAATAGTTACAGTATAAAAAACTTAAGTAAATGTTAGATTCAGTGAATCTTATTATTATTTAATTTTTTTTGTTATTATTAAAAAATTGAAAAACACTTAATTGTACTGAACCGAACCAACAATTAAAAATAATTATAATTTTTTTTAAATAAATAAACTGTACAATTACTTTTTTAAAAATCGAATAATTATAATTACATATTTTTTATAATCATACCGAACCAAACCAATCAATGCCCACCTCTAATAACATTCTACATGTGCTAAAGACAAGTCTAAAAGTGTCATGCCACGATGAGGCGTCTTCCTTAGGATTAATATCCTCATTAAGTTTGAAAGGTAACTTAATAAAGCAAAATTCTTTCATAGCAGTGCTGGATACTTGAAATCACTGTGTGAATCAGACTAAGAAGATGAAAATTCCTTTCTGATACTGTCATAATCTCTAAAGACTTCTGTGGAATAGAGCAATTTGGATATTGTGGTATATGATTTAGTGAATCTTTTGAATCTGACACCATCTGGTAGGATTTGAAGTCTTTTGGCCTGCTAATAGACATTTAAACCTATAAGCAAAGTTTTCTCTGAAAGGTTAGAACCAAGGATTTTAGTCAACACCGCACATTCTGGAAAGAATTATATTCTAATAGGCTTCTTAGTGACTAGATCTGTTATGAAAATCTCACTATTAGTTGCTTTGAAATATTCAATGTGTTTAGTCCAAGCATCATCCTAGTCAATCATTGTGCTCTGGTGAATTTGTTCTACGAGCTCAGCCGCTTGATTTCTCTTATTTGGATAGTCTTGGTTAGCTCATTTGTTATTTCTTTCTGAAGAATTGGAGAGGTTTCTTGCCTTTGTGCTTCTTCTTCTTTTTTGTTTTATACAGCTTGTAGTGAGACTTCTTTTTAGAAGAACAAGTACATGTTTTATCATATTTGCATTTGATCTTCAAATGAGGTTTGTGACAAGCTTGTTTGAAAGGTTTCTTATTTTTAAAAAGCAATTTGTAGAAGGTTTTATGTTCGCACAGTTTTTCTAAAAAAAAACGAACACTATTTGATGAATATCTCCCAGAGTTATCTTAGGGATATCCTTTTGACTGATATGTATTTGACGTTGCATTTCAGGATGTAAAGAGAGGCAATATATGTATGCCTTAAATTTGGATCATTGAGGCCATTAAGCTTGTAATAGTGTTTTGTCATTCTCTGATAATGAAAGTCGAGGTCTTTTACTTTCCATAGTTCATGGGTCATACTGAAAAACATAGAATATTTTGATGATGAGGAATATGTATGAGGTGTGTAGAAGGGCTGATAAATGATAAAAGGATGGCTGTTGTAAAAAAGGTTTGGAGAATCTGAGCCATAGTACTTATGGCTTGTCATGGATTTCAATTCTTGATCCAACTATGATATTCTGAACTGTAGATTATCATAAAGTTATTACAGTCAGACAGACACATCATCCACCTTTGAATTATTCAAATGGACTTGTTTAGCCACATGATCAACATTTGCTTCAATTTTTTGTAGCATATTTTTTCTGGGCCTAGTATTTTGTGTTTCTAATTGAGAACAGCTTCGTACTTCTTTGGTTCTTCAATTTGGCCATTGGGAGTCACAGTGGATAGGTCGACATGACAACTTTTGTTTGAGCATCAATGTGTTTCTCCAACAGTGGAAACTGGTATTGATATGATGTTGAGGCAGAAGTGAACATCATACATGGTTGTACCATAGGAAAAGGCGTTGGAACCTCTAATAGTTTACACATGTTGGGCTTATGATCATTAAAAAGTCATTCCTCTCTTAAAATTTCCAGTGCCCATCTATAAATGGGCAAAGGTTCCTCATTATCTAGGACTTTTTTAAGAATACTGATCCATGGCTTAGAATATGGATCATTTTTCCATGGCTTGTGTTGTTTAAATAGGGAAAGAGCACCATTGCGTTTTGGTTTCCATCTCCTTCGCGAAGCATTATCTTCCATTCCTTATTGTTCTCGAGGCAAGTACATCCAGGGTCACACATCCATGTTTCTAGCACATCCCCTATGAAATGTCTATTAACTTTAGCTATATAGATCAAGGATCCTCATAATCAAAAGCAAGCAAGCAGCAATTGGGTATCTAATTTTCCCTGGGCTGTTATAGAGGAAATCATGCAAGAGTGGGAGAAAGTAACTTTCTCTAGATCTTGGAAGGTAGTCTCTTCTGGCTGTCTAACAAACATTTCTTTTGTGCTCTGGATTGGTTAAGATTCTTAGTGACATCTCTCATAATTTGATAACTATTCCAAAGGCATTAGTTTCATAAGCTCTTTTTCTGGATCTTCCTGAGGATCTGTACTATCGTAGGAATACTTTTTGTATCTGCCAAGATCATGAGAGCTGTTGCGATATTTTATATCGTACTGCAAGTGTACGGTGTCAAATTTTAGTAAAGATGAGTGAAGAGTATCGAATCCACAGGGATTGTATTCAACTCATACTAAGTACTATAATTAATAAACCTAACTTTATTTAGAAAACAACTTTATTTAGAAAACAACTAATTAATATCGTACTGCAAGTGTACGGTGTCAATTTTAGTAAAGATGAGTGAAGAGTATCGAATCCACAGGGATTGTATTCAACTCATACTAAGTACTATAATTAATAAACCTAACTTTATTTAGAAAACAACTTTATTTAGAAACAAACTAATTAAAATTAAACTAATATTAAAACTAAAAACTAAATAAACAAGATAGTAAACCATTTAAATTAGATAAATCAAGATGAGAGAGATTTTAGATCCTAATTTCACCTAGCTATCCCATATGTATTTGTATGCCATTCAATCTTTATTCAATTGTTTTGTTTATAAGTCAAGAATCCTAAAGTATTTCACTCCCTCTCCCGAGCAATAGTGAAAAGATTATTAATTACCGACTTCGATATCCCTATAAAAATATAGCAATTAACAATTCATTATATTTTGTGATTCTTCGTTAACGACTTCAAAAGAACTATAGATTCTCTCGAACTCTATAAAACTCGTAGGTTATATTCTCTAGATCCTATTCAAAATACCTCTCTTTCGAGCGATAGATTCTAAACATGCATCATCAACAAACAAGAAGCATTAAACACAAAAGAATATAAATAAACTGATTCAAAACTTCATAATAATGAAATTGGCTATCAATACATATTTTCAAGCATTGGCTACATCATCCTCTAGAATTATGGAATTAGTTCATGACTAAAGATAAAAACAATAAAACCATGAGCATGAATCTAATATAAATCATAGAGTTAAAGGTAGAAACTAGATGATAAAACCCGAATTGAATCTCTTCCTATTCAGACGTCACCGCCTTCGTCTCTTCTTGTCGCTCTTCAATCTTCCTCCTTTGATCTCTCTAAAATATGTGTTTTGAGTCTTTGTGTTGTGTATTAGCCTCCTCTTTAGGGTTTTGGACGAGCTTCTGCATTTATAGAAAAATCTTGGAGTCCTTGTGCATGTAAAACCCTGATTTCTGGTGATTCCGGGTGACTGACGAAGCGCCACGGCGTCGAAAAGTGGCGTTGCCGCGCCGTAGCTGCGGGAAATTACTATGGCAAGATTTTGGCTGGGCGTCGTGATGTAGGAAGTGGGCATCGCGATGCCAGAGTAATTTTCTGGTTGCTGTTTTCTGCGTTTTTCGCTATTCCCTTGTGCTTCCGATGCGTCCGTAATGTCCCAAAATATGTACATTTGTCCCAAGATCCATGTCATAATGCTTCTTACAAATAAAACATAAAATAAACTACAAATACATTAAATGATACAAAATCTAACAAGATAATAAGCTAAGAATGCATGAATAAGTGGTATAAACCACATTTATCAAACACCTCAAACTTAAGATTTTGCTAGTCCCGAGCAAAAGACTAAATAAAAACTAAAAAAAACAAAATTAATTAGGCCACTTTCGTAGGGATCATGATTGCATGTAGCGTATGCAACAAGCCTTTAAACCTCTAGGCGGCCCTAGTAGACGAGTTATAGTCTCGTGAGAGTTTATAGCGACGACACCCACAAACGTCATTCACAAACATGCAATCATACAAAAATATAATAATAATAATAATAATAATAATAATAAAAGTAAAGAAAATAGTCCTGATAGTTATACTTAATATTATCCTCAAAGAATGCCTACCAATGAAATCAGAGAACCTTCAAAGTATTTAATGTAACTTAAATCCAAGTTATTGAATAAAGTATCTAAGCCAGACTCACAGTGTATGTGTGTAAAGGTTTGGTTACAGCTCGACTCATAAGTAAGCCACTTGATGATTTCGTCTCAAAAATTGAGATCTGATGGGTTAAACCAACCTAGATATCTCAAAAGTACTCTGTATTTTCCTTTTTGTGCTCAGTATGGTATAATGATCTTTTTTCTTCTTCCTTTTTTTTTTTCATTTTTTTCAACGCACCTACCCTTCAAGGTAGCATATCTCCTCATGGTGGTCCTAACACTCGCCCATGGGTAGCTTCACGCTTATCGGTTATAAGTGGTTTAACTATTTTCTTTTCAATTTTTATTTTTTCTTTTCAAAATTTTTTCTTTTCTTTCTTTTTCTTATTATACCATACAACATAACACTAGCATATTGAGATAGATATCTAAGAAAACGGTCATTCATCGAAAAATAATTTCTTCAACTAGTCACTTTGTCAATTACTTAGGTTTTTACTACTAAAAACCTATTGTTAAGTACTTATGAGTCTAACCTACATCACCTGCTCAAGGCATCAGATAAAAATCAATTGGGAACTTATCATTTCTAAGATTTCATCTAAAGCAAACAAAATTCATCATTAGACTTATGTTTTACTAACTATGACTAAAAATAAAAAATAATTTTTTAAAAAAAATTAGAAAGAACTATCACGACATGCACACACCCCCAAACTTAAAACTCGCATTGTCCTCAATGTAAGATAAACATAAAGAAACAAGTGTGAGGAACAACACTACCATGCATGGAGTTTATAAGGCTCCTGCTGGTCAGAATTTGGTTGCACGGGTTGTATGGGTCGTGCTACCTGCATAAATACACATGCAAACTAATAAATAAACAAATAGCACACAATAAAATAAAAATAAAGTAAAGAAATAAAAATGAACAAATACAAATGCAAGGGTTGCCTCCCCACTAGCGATAAGTTTAACGTCTTCAGCCAGACGTAACCACCCAAATGGTCATGGTGGCTTCTTCTTTTGTATCCACCGGCTGTTGTGACATGAAAAATATGGCTTGGCGGGCTGCGGTAATGTAACTATAAAAGGTCCTCCAGGATCTGTATATTTTCCCCCAGTTTGAAATTCTGGACTGCACATTCGGCAAAATTGGCTTGACCACTTTTTGAGCTTCCCAATGATCATCTTCAAGTGAGCAATGACTCTTCTTTTCCTATTTTTACGGCGCTTTGGGAATGGTTGCAGCTTTGGCTGTGGAGAATCTTCTTTTATGCACGGCTGCATCATGCTCGTAGGTTGCTGAAATACTGATTCACCTTGCATTTTTGCAACTCCTTTCACTACAATGTCTAACCTGTAACATTCTTCATCACCTTGAGGACTCGGCATGGCTTTGAAAACACTGAAGATAACTTCTTCATCTTGAACTCTCATTTTCAGTTCACATTTCTACACATCAATGACCGTTCTTCCGGTTGCCAAGAAAGGCCTCCCAATGATGATTGGGACGTCATGGTCCTCCTCCATATCAAGAATAAGGAAATCCGCGGGAAAATAGAACTTATCCACCTTAACCAACACATATTCTACTATTCCTCGTGGGTAGGTGAGAGATCTATTTGCTAGCTGTAATGTGACTGTGGTTGGCTTTGCCTCACCTATACCCAACTGTTTGTAGATGAATAAGGGCATGAGATCAATACTAGCACCTAAATCACATAATGCCTTACCAAAATATCGATTCCCAATAGTGCAAAGTATGGTAAAGCTGTCAGGATCCTTTGGAGGAAGCTTCTTCTGTATGATAGCACTACACTCTTCTATGAGTGCTACAGTTTCAAAATCTGCCAGCTTCCTCTTCTTGGACATCATCTCCTTCATAAACTTCACATAGTTTGGCATTTTTTCCAAAGCATCTACAAAGGGGAGTTTATATGGATCTTCTTAAAAATGTCAAGAAACTTGGCGAACTGAGCATCCAATTTCTTCTTTTGAAAGCGTTGAGGGTATGGAAAATGTGTCTTCGGGATAAAAGGTGGCTTACTGCATTGCTCTCTTCTTTCATCACTGTTTCCTTCTGAAATGCCACTTCTTTTTCTTTACTGCCTAAGTCCTGAGAGGTGTCTTTAATCTCTTTTCCGCTTCTGAGGGTTATGGCTTGATACTGCTCTTTGGAGTTGACTTCGGTATTGCTTGGAAATGTCATTTTCTGGTGATTAGTCATTGAGGAAGCAATATGCCCAATCTGTACTTCTAAGGACTTCATTGTTGCCCCTATATTTCCCATGTGTGTTTCAATATTGTTCAGCCTCGACTCATTCTTCTCAAACATCTCTGATATTTTGGTAACAAACGTGCTCATGAGGTCTTCTAAGGAAGGTTTATGCTCTAATCTTTGATTGTTGAAGCCAAATGGAGGTTGCAAGACATTCTCTGTGTTGTCATATGACAAGTTCGGATGATAATAGTTAAGTATAGGATTCCCTCTATAGTTTTTGAAGTTCTGATTACTCACATACTAGACTTGCTCATATCCTTTGTCAGGTAATATCATTATATTAGCAGCAGCAGCTTCAATAGATTGTTGGCCTTGTTGGTTGGTCAATGTTGCTAGATGACTCGTGAGGGATGACATTTGAGTTGTAAGTGCAACAATAGGATCCACCTCATATATACATGCCACCTTAGGCACAGTAGTACATTCACTTAGCCATTGGTAGTTATTAATGGCCATCTCTTCTAATAAAGCATAGACATCTTCAGCAGATTTCTTGAACAGAATTTCTCCAGCAGCTGCATCAACCATGGTTCTATTAGGATCATTCAACCCATTGTAGAATAACTAAATCTGAACCCAGTCTTTAAAGTTATGTTGTGGGCACCTCCTAAGTAGATCTTTAAAACACTCTCACGCCTCATATAGGTTCTTGGTCTCCAACTGCCTAAATATGCTAATTTCTGTTCTCAGTTAGGTTGATTTATCTAGTGGAAAGAACCTCGCAAGAAATGTTGTGGCCATATCCTGCCATGTTATGATGTTCCCCGGCGGAATAGATTGCAGCCAACCCCTCACTTTGTCCCTTAAAGAGAATGGGAATAAGCGTAGTCTGATGGTCTCTTTAGTGACTCCATTCATTTTTATGGTATCCGCCATCTCCAAGAACATCTGTAAATGCACATTGCGATCCTCTACAGCTAAATCCCCAAACTGGTTATTTTGTACCATGTTGATTAATGTAGGTTTCAGCTCAAAATTGTTGGCGTTGATTGGTTGATGGGCAATCCCAGAATAATTGTAATCAATGACTGGCATAAAGTGATCTCGTATTTCCATTTGGCATCGATTATTCTCTCTATTTTCAGTCGACATTGCTTCTTTTTCAAGTGTCATTTCTTTCCTTAGTCTCCTCGATGTTCTTTCTATTTCTGGATCAAACAGGAGCGAGTCAAGACTTGTGGATCTTTGTAGTCACTGAAGCACAAAAAGATAAGAAAAGTACCAAAATAATAATAAAATAAAAATATAAATTAAAGCTAAGGTTATTTGGTAATAGTATTAATGTGAATTAAATTAACAATCCCCGGCAACGGTGCCAAAAACTTGTTGCGATATTTTATATTGTACCGCAAGTGTACGGTGTCAAATTTTAGTAAAGATGAGTGAAGAGTGTCGAACCCACAACGATTGTATTCAACTCACACTAAGTACTATAATTTATAAACCTAACTTGATTTAGAAAACTAATTAAAATTAAACTAATATTAAAACTAAAAACTAAATAAACAAGATAGTAAATCTTTTGAATTAGATAAACCAAGATGAGAGAGATTCTAGAGTCTGATTTCACCTAGTTATCCCCTATATATTTGTTATGCCATTTAATCTTTATTTAATTGTATTGTTTATAAGTCAAGAATCCTAAAGTATTTCACTCCCTCTCCCGAGCAAAAGTGAAAAGATTATTAATTACCGACTTCGATATCCCTATAAAAATCTAACAATTAACAATTCATTATGTTTTGTGATTCTTCGTTAACGACTTCAAAAGAACTATAGATTCTCCCGAACTCTATAAAACTTCTAGGTTATATTCTCTAGATCCTATTCAAAATCCATATCTCACGAGCGATAGATTCTAAACATGCATCATCAAAATTTGTGGTCAACAAACAAGAAGCATTAAACACAAAAGAATATAAATAAACTGATTCAAAACTTCATAATAATCAAATTGGCTATCAATACATAGTATCAAGCATTGGCTACATCATCCTCTAGAATTATAGAATTAGTTCATGACTAAAGATAAAAAAACAATAAAAACATGGTCATGAATCTAATAGAAATCATTAGAATTTAAAGATAGAAACTAGATGATAAAACCCGAATTGAATCCCTTCCTATTCGGATGTCACCGCTTTCGTCTCTTCTTGTCGCTCTTCAATCTTCCTCATTTGATCTCTCTAAAATATGTGTTTTGAGTCTTTGTGTTGTGTATTAGCCTCCTCTTTAGGGTTTTGGACGAGCTTCTATATTTATAGAAATGTCTTGGAGTCCTTGTGCATGTAAAATCCTGATTTCTGGTGATTCTGGGTGACTGTCGCAGCGCCGCGGCGTCGGAAAAGTGGCGTTGCGGCGCCGAAGCTGCGGGAAATTACTATGGCAAGATTTTGGCTGGGCGGCGCGACGCTAGAGTAATTTTCCGGTTGCTGTTTTCTGCTTTTTTCGCTCTTCATGTGTGCTTCTGATGCGTCCGTAAGGTCCCAAAATACGTACATTTGCCTCAAGATCCATGTCCTAATACTTCCTACAAATAAAACATAAAACAAAATACAAATACATTAAATGATACGGAATCTAACAAGATAATAAGCTAAGAATGCATGAATAAATGGGTATAAACCGCACTTATCAAGAGCATCTGATGATGCTTGATGAGATGGAATATCTAATGCATGATTTTGAAGCTCGTAGGCCAATTGAGGATGTAGGGTTACAACTTTCGAAGTCACAACCTAATCTACTCCTTAGACCTGGATTTGAACTTTCAGGGTCATAGGCGGGTTCGGATCTTGAAGAGATAAGTTGAAATTGGGATAGAAGTTGAAAAGAACACTCCGAACATGGAGAGTGGTGAGGACTGTGTTGATTACGACATGTTGGTATTCTTTGAATCTAGAATATAGCAGGGCTAACCTGACACTTATTGGCAAACATTTCCTCCCATGGAGGGTAAGGATCATTCTTACAGCGCTCATATGAAGATGGGTATATCCCTCTATTTTCCAGTTATAAATCAATTAAGAATGTATCTCCAACGTAACATATTGTTCTGCCTTAGTGGCTTGGAGGGTACACTGACCTAATTTGGAATACTGAACATACTCTTTAGGAGTTGGCCTTTTAGTGGAAATAAAGGTACGAATACTCATGGTAGTGAAGTTTAAGCATTGACAAAGGATTCTCCAACTTGAGTTTATTCTGGAATATAAAAATATTCCACAAGATTCTTTATTTTAGAAGACACATGTTTAGAACAAAAACGAGAAAGATAAGGAGTGTAAGAAAGTCTTACTAGTTCAGCTGAGTTTGATTGATTTGAAGAAGTCATGATTTGGAACAAGATTCTAGGGGTGGGCGCGGTTTGGTTTGGTTCGATTTTTGCTAAAAACTGAACCAAATCATATTTTACGGTCCGGTTTTTTTACCTCTCAAACCAAACCATTAAATAACGGTTTGGTTTGGATTGAAAATTTTTTAAACCAGCGGTTTACGGATTGGTTCGGTTTGGTTTACGGATTATTCTACTTAAAAAAATCATCCATTTAAGTGAAGACAAAAAAAAAAACTAGTCTAGCGAACAAATAGTATGAAGTGCTACGGTATAAGCTGTGACTCCAGAGAACACATGCACTCAATAGAGGATTGAAAAATGAGGCACAACTAATTCTTGTATTTTTTAAAAATTACCTCGAATAATGATGCTACCATCATTCTAATTAAGAGACAAATCCAACAGCTTACTTTCAAGAATAAACCATAAAACAAAAAATTAAGAATAAAATTATTAACAAATAAATTTAAGAATAAAAGTATTAACAAAAAAATATATTAACAAAAAATTAAGAATAAAAGTATTAACATACTAATAAAAAAAACATAAAGTAAAATTAAAAGAAAAATGCAAATCTTTTTATAAAAATATATAATTTTTTAATTATAACGGTTCAGTTCGGTTTAATAGGTGCAGTTCGGTTTAGCATCTGAACCGAACTGTAAACCGTTTGGGGTGGGCCAATCCGAACTGCAAACCGAACCGTTAGAAAAAAAAACCGTAAATTTAGACCGGTTTAGTTCGGTTGCGGTTTGGTTCGGTTCGGTCGGTTTTTTTGCCCAAGATTCTCTATACTTACATAAAGAATACATTATACATCACCTGTCAGGCAAATGTATATATATATATATATATACATATTTGTGTGTGTATATATATATGTATATCTGCATGGTCAAACTTGGTCTATGACCCAAATAAAATATTTCAACATGGACAGACTTGCGTTATATATGTTTTGAACATTTCTCTTTTAAATTTGTTTTTCGAAACAACAAGAGTCAAGTTAAAAATACTCAAAATTATTAATGACAATTCTCGATGGAGACTTGAAATTCCATATTGATTGGTGTAGGTTTTCGTCTCCAATCCTAACTTGTAAACTAAAAACTCTAAAATCCTAAACTAATAGAGCATATACAAGATAGCAGAATATGTATGTCTTCAATTTATGGAGTGGTTTAGGATTCCTATTATTATTCTACTCAAGTTTTCAATAATTCTATTTCTTGGATTTGAAAGGAATAAATAATTTCCTACACAATAATTAATATTATTATAAAAATCAATTAATTGGAATGAGATTTTATATATAATAAATTATTTTATATTATGTAAGAAATATATATGAGTATTGGTATAACAAATCTTTATATGTGATTCCATAAATTAAAAATGATTTAATTTTTTGAATAAATTTAAGGAACTATGTATGAAACCTTATTGGAGATGTTCTGATCTGAAATTTGAAATGATTTTGAAGTCAATTTAAAATTTAATACGTGATTTGAGACAATATTTAGCAAAGGATTATGATTGTCAAATGCCGACCGATCGCAATTGACAGCAGTAGGGGTGTTCACGGGTCGGTCGGGTCGGGTCGGATCGGATTTTTTGAAAAAAATTTTAATTTTTCTAAAATTTTTTTAATGAATTAATTATTTTGAAATATAAATATTAGTTATTTTATGTCCTAAAAATTATCATATATATAAAGTTTTAATACAAAAAAATAATAAAGAAATGAAATAATAGTAAAAACTTTAAAAATAATAATAAAAATTTTAGAAAAATTATAAATATTTAGAAAAATAATAGAATTTGTATAAGGTCGGGTTGGGTTTTAGTATCAAACTCGTTATCCAACCTGAAAATTTCGGGTCGGGTCAGATCGAAATTTTGTAAATTTTTATGGATCCGGACGGGTCGGGTCGCAGGTTGACCCGACCCTATGAACACCTTAGACAGCAGTTGCTTTTAAAATTTGGTGGAGCCTACGTGGCGCTTCGGTTGATAGCGTGCGTGGGCAAGCAACTGAGCAAGCCTTTAAAAGCAAAAATCAAGTGAGAAGAAGCAGCGAGGTTTTATCAGAGCAAAACTCAGAGACACAACACACAAGAGATTCGAAAATGGACGTCATAAAGACGCAGCAAATATCAGCGAGACCCATAGAGAAGGTCATAGTTCACCCTCTCGTTTTACTAAGCATCGTCGATAATTACAACCGCGTCGCCAAAGACACGCGCAAGCGCGTCGTCGGCGTCCTCCTCGGTAGCTCCTTCAAAGGCACCGTCGATGTCTCCAACAGCTACGCAGGTCCGTATTTTATCTCTTTGTTTCTTTTTCAAATTCATGTCTAGATCTGATGCTTTTAGGGTTTAATTGTGCACAAAACTTAGTCAATTAGACGAAACTTCAATTTAGGGTTTCATCGACTGGCATAGTTGAGATTGGGGGTTGTGATACTGATTTTTTCTCGATCGAGCTTTAATGTTGCTGATTGTTGACGGATTTGAATGGATTAATTTCATGTGAAGCGAATCCTTTGATTGAGTGAGTCATTTGTGATGTTTAGGTTATTAGCGTGCCCCGTACATTTATGTAAATAAGAATTATAGACTATGAACATCGTTCCCTTGATGTAAATGTAATACTAGATTGTTGTTGACACGATCTTCCTAGGATGAACCTTCAGAAGTCTTGTAATTTTGCATGCAACCTCAAGAACCTTGTGTCACAAAATCCTTCCAAAATCAAGTCCAACCCCAAGAATCTTGTTCTTGAGAACTTTCTTTGTTTCTTGTTCGAATCGTGCTAGCTGTTTAGAGACGCCATAAAGGCGTCAATCTTTAATAAGTCTTGATAATGGTTCAATAAAAACCAAGAGAGAATCAACTCTCACACACATTTAGGTGTTAAACGCTAATGACTATTCTTTATTCTAAATTCTCTATCAAAATTACATGCTAAAGACATCTTTAAATAAACCCTTGTAAAATCCTAAGTTAACTTAAACAAGTAAAGCTAATTAAAATAAAATATTTAAAAGAAATCTTAATCGAACTAATAAAACTAAATCCTAAGCTAAATAAGACTTAAATTTCATGCATTGGCTTTAAATTAATATTAGTTCAGTCCATGATACTAAAACATAAATTAAACTTAAAACATAAAATATAAAAACTGTAGGGATTTATTGCGATCGAATTTTGATTAGGAAGTAGTCTGAATTTGTGTTTGACGTAAACTACGAAGTTGTATATCTTTTAGTCCTCTTTCTAGCGCAACTTGAATCGCCCAAATTGTACATTGTATGAGAAAGTTATAGCCAAAATACGAGGACTGCGCAAATCTCGCCGTTATTGCCTAGGTGGTCTTCTCTTGAAATTCTTTGATGGAATTTGACCAAGAACCTCTTTCTTAATGTATTTTGAGTATTTTGGGCTTTTTTAAACTTTGAAATTCTATATTTTAGACTTGGATAATGCCCAATTCTCGTACTTTGGTCTTTGGATCACATCAGCTGTAAATACTCAAAGCTTGTCGTGTGTGTTGAGAACTTGTTGGCTAATACTTTTTATTTGATTTTATCATTATATGATGTTTTCTTTGGCTATATTGTTATATTATGCTTTTTAACAATTAAATTTGTACCAGAAAAATGGCATTAGAGCTTTTGCGAAGAAGTTTTTTAAATGAGGGAAAAATAGTTATCTTTGTTGATCACAAAGTTGTTTTTATAAATAAATGCACAATGATCTTCCCAATCTGCTCCATCAATGGGTGATTCTCATATTCATTGCCTCGTAGAGCGGCATTGTTCCTCTTATCACTTGGGACTGGCAATAGATGTATATTTCTCTTATGTTTATATTTTTATTTCTTTGCATCCTTTGTAAAACTCGTATGGTGGGTCTGCTCCTTTGTTAGTATTTAAGAGATTTAACTTACAATTTATCCCCGAAAAGATGGTAACTAAGGTGGTTTCATTGTGGTGTGCAATTAATATTTATTGTTGTATCTAAATGGAGGAATATGGTATTATCAGTGCCTTTTGAAGAAGATGACAAGGACCCAGGCATATGGTTTCTTGACCACAACTACCATGAGTCAATGTTTTCAATGTTCAAAAGAATCAATGGTAATAACTTCTTTAGTTTTGCATCAATTTTTTTTCGGAAATTGCTTCTTATCTACATTTATTAATTTGTTATAATTGCTTTAGCCAAGGAGCATGTTGTAGGTTGGTATAGTACAGGACCCAAGCTACGAGAGAATGATCTAGACATTCATCAATTATTCCACAAGTGAGATTAGTTATCTTATATATTTATGTATATCAAACTCAATTTTGATTTAGAGGATCAGTTTTTTTATTGCCATATTTGGTGCTGTAGCTATGTCCCAAATCCGATATTGGTCATTATTGATGTCCAACCAAAGGAGCTTGGAATTCCCACTAAGGCCTACTATGATGTCGAGGAGGTTAAGGAGGTAAAAAGAATATTCTGGCTATTTTCGTTTTTGTTTCTCTTGGCTGCTGTTAATGAATGAATGAATAGAGACACCAGAGATTGAATATGCCCTATTACTCGAGTCTTGAGAATAGTTTTTATGATGTTAAAAAAGAAAATGACAAGGCTCAGAAAGTTATTATCATTTTTATTTATTTTTTCTGGATTAGTTCCTCATTTTTTTTCTTCCTATTTGAATATTAAGCTACTTTTTGTTTTCTTACAGAATGCTACTCAGAAAAGCCAAAAGGTCTTTGTACATGTGCCATCAGAAATTGCTGCTCATGAAGTTGAGGAAATAGGTTTGCATTATGTTTTGCCATAGAACAATGTTTAAGTCTATTATTTTTATTTATTCTTTAATTTTCGTGCTGATAATGCTCTCATATCTCCTGTCAATAGGAGTAGAGCACTTGTTAAGGGACGTTAAAGATACCACCATCAGTACACTTGCTAATGAGGTTATTGAAATCTAATTCTTCTCATTCTCTCTCTATTTTTGTTCTGGTTAATGCATCTGATGTTGAGTTGAGGCCATCTCTTTTTTTATTTTATCAATTTCAAATTTTACTTCTTTATGGTTGTTAGAAGTACATCTGATGAAATGAAGGATTATAGTTACCTTTTGTCTTGTGTAGGTCACTGGAAAACTTACAGCCTTAAAGGGTCTGGATGCACGTTTGCGAGAGATCCGTGGTTACCTTGATCTTGTTATTGACGAGAAGCTTCCCCTGAATCATGAGATACTTTACCATTTACAGGTACATCCATCCTTATTTTATTTATGCATTGCTCTCCTGTTTTATCTCTCTATATTTGCTTTTCCTTTTCCTGATTCTGTTGTACATGTATAAAAATCACATATTTTCTTATTTGTCAAATTGCAGGATGTGTTTAACCTTTTACCAAACCTAAATGTGGCTGAATTAATCAAGGCTTTCTCAGGTAATAGAATCCAAAAAAGTTATCCCAAATCTTGGTTGCAATTTCAACTGTCTAATCTGTTATTCTTAGATAGTTGATCTTATTTTTTCTCCCTTTTGTGCAGTAAAAACGAATGATATGATGTTGGTTATATATCTTTCGTCCCTCATCCGGAGTGTTATTGCACTGCACAACTTGATCAATAACAAGGTAAGAGTTTTCTTTTGCATGGATGGTTACTCTGATAATAGGCATCAAGGATGATTTTCTGGTCTGCAAATTTGGTTTCCAGATTTTGAACAAAGAACATGAAAAGACTGAGGATGCAAAGCCTGCTATGATTCCAACAACAAGTGGAAGTTAAATCAAGTTTGTTCAGCCTTGGAGATTCGGCCATTACAGAACTATAGCATTTGAAAATGGCAGAGATGGGTGGGCGAGCCAGTTGAATGTTGCATTTGAGGGGGGGTCTCATTGATGACAATTGTGTTCTTCCTAGCATCATCAGAGATCACTGTGCTCCAAACTTGAGATTGGTCACCCTCGGTCGGTTTTTTCACCCATAAGTTTTTAATTTGATGCTGGTGGATTACATTTTTCTTTGCATTTTAAGATATTCTAGCCAGATTACCCAATTATATTAACTTCAGTTTCTACCATTTGTGTCTCTTGGATTTATGATATGAACCCCGGTTATTTGGCTGCTTCCTTAAATTCATTCTTGAGTTGGAAGGATTATAAAAAAAATAAAAACCTTATGTGGGTTGCCAGCCGAGGCTGTGCCCAGATCTGCAGCATCTGCTTGATAATGCGAAGAACTTGTCAGAGTAACTAGAAGAAATGACCATTGAATATCCACCAACTCGACTTAAATAAATTGATAGATTTTGATATCAATATTTAAGTTAAAAATAGCACAATGACGTGATCTTACCTAGTGCTAAAATGTTTTGTCTGGTTTGGTTTAGTCGCATCTAATATAATATAGATTCATATTTTATTGAAACATCTCTTACTTTATTAAAATGAAAATCAAAGTTAAAAGATAAATAATAATAATAATAATAATAATAATAATAATAATAATAATAATAATAATAATAATAATAATATACATGACAAGATTGGAGTGATCTTTTATCCCCAATCCAATCGGGGATAAAATTGATCATAGAAACATGATTATAATTAATTGATTTCTTAGTGAATAAGAAATTTATCTAGATGGTTGAATCGATTGACCTTCTGCATTTCGATATCGATTCAAATTGTATTGTTGTGGTAGAAGATTGACAGTTAAATAAAGAAATCCAATAAACAGTAGCACTTATGGTACTCATCTCTTTCAACGCCAAGACTTTTATCTTATTCACTGGTAGCGCTAACACCCATCAAGAGGATATCTACAAGTATGATTAAAATTAAAACATGAATACAATAAATAAATAATTTAAATTACTAATCCCTGTAAAATACTTGCAAAATCCTTCCTACGTCCGTGGGTTATTATGCATATACGGCAAAATTGCTATCCTTACTGACCAAAAAGTAAAATATAGTTTTTTTTTTTTTCTAAAAAGAAAATAATAGGGTTATTATCATTTTATTACTTCAAAAATTAAAAAATAACAAATGAGTATAAAAAGTATTGGAATGTAATATTTAATTATTATATCTTGACATGATCCAGGCCACATATGGAGCATCAAATGACATGGCCAACAACATAATGGAGCAATTGCAAGTACTAGAATGACCAATAGAGTTATAATGATCGAATGTGATAGACATCTCGGAGGCACATTGACGTCGCATGAGGGCTTCAATGGAGTGGGTTCAGAGCTATTCTACTTGGCCCAAGTCATACCAGATGGACGCACCAGCAATTCTGAAGTCAAGTACCTTTTTAACGAATTAAGTTGAATCAAGCCCAGTACCAAGTATTCGAGTTACACAAGATTTAATGGGCTTCAGACACATAATTTGGGTCTTCTTACATAAAGCCCACGAAATTTGGGCAACTTTGTGCAAAAGAGACAATTTGGTCATCTTGGAAAAAGTTGCCTATTTTGTTGACTTTTTGGATTTTATATTGAAATTTGGGCAACTTTGTGCAAAAGAGACAACTTAGTTAGCTTAGTCATTTAGGTTAAGTTAGATTATAACTAAACTAGTTAGTCAAAATGATATTAGGCATTTGTAGATTTAATGCCTCTTTTGTTGATTTTTTATTTGGATCTTTTTGCCACTTGCATAAAGATCTGGGTTGGGGTAATTTGTATTAATTAGTAAATGACTATTAAGGGCTTGATCTTTAAGTAATCATTCGTTTCTTTGGGTTTATTTGGCCTAATTTCCAAGTGAGTTCCCTCGTCATATTTTTACAAAACCGTATATTTTACTATCAAAACTCTTTGTTCGTCGTTGGGCTTAGACCATATTTCTCTTAACTGGTAAAATCCGCAGGTAATTACGCATATACGGCTAAAATTACCATCATTACTGACAAAAAAATGTATAATAGAGTTTTTTAAAAAGAAAATATTAGGGTTATTATCGTTTCAGTTGAGAAATAACAAAACGATCACATTTTTACAAAATTTTATGTTGTACTATAAAACTTTAATATTTTATTATTAGTTATTTACCATACCGTATATTTTGTTACTATATCTTTCAAAAACCGTACATTTTACTACAATAGTAAAATATTACACCACAATATTTTTTGTATCTATATGTTATTTCTCTATATTTCTTGTAGTAAAATATAATATTTTATAATAAAATATAAATTTTTAAAAATACACATTTATTATTTCTCAATTTTCTAAGGCGTGCAATGATAATAACCCAAAATCTGTAATATTAATATATAAAAGCTGAAAATTCTCATTTTAAATTAGGCTGTCCATTGAGCTTCCTTATCTCTGAGGATGTCCACATATACAAGTGGGCCCTTTCATAATTTTTTTTTTGCTATATATCACCAAGTCATTAATTTTTTCTAATAAGTTTTTTAAATTTTAACTTTTCACATTTTCCACTATTAATATTTTACTAATATATGAGCCGATAATATTTTCCTAATTTCTAATCTTTTACATTCGCAAGTAATTAATTTTGTAATTGAAAATCAATTTTAAATATTTTTGCCAACAATATTATTTAAAATTCTAGTTAAACTGCACTTAAAAATAATATTAACACACAATCCAATATAATTTTAAGAAAATTACATAGAAAAAAATTAACATGAATTAAAATATTAACAAATAATAAGAATAATATAAAACAAGTTTCGCACATCGCGTGGGTGGTGATCTAGTAGTAATAATAGCAATAAAAGTTAATCAAATAAAAACCTTGGATCAGAGAAGAAAAGAAAAACAAAGAAAAATAATTAAGAGATTCGTAATACGTACCAGAGAGTTTTCTCTTTCAGTTGACTTGTCCGAGTCAGTCACTTATAAGAAGTTTGTATAGCAAGTAGAGAGAGTAGTCTCATATTAGAAAATGATATGGAAAATGAAAGGTTTATAAGTGTTCTCTAGATACTTATATGAAATTGGAAAAAGTAAGGCTTGAGCTTGAGCTTAGGCTTGGATGGGTGTGGTTGGCTGGCTTGGTATTAGATTTAATTAATCAAATATGGGCCTTTGTAACACCCCGCTGGAGGCAAGATGCTACCGGCATGAGACATGATTGACCCATCTCCATAAGCCTCTGAATTTACCAAAAATTCGGCATGATGTATCCTAAAAACTGGACAACCTGGATCTCAGTCCAGCATCAAAACAAACCTAAAATAAACATCACATATCAAAAGGACTTCAAGTCCACACAAAAACATATCAAATCATATCCTAAGGGCTCCGTGCCCACATCATCTATCAACACTCAAGGGCTCTGCCCACCACATCATAAGAAATCAAAACATTTACTCAATATTACAAACAATGTGCTCAGCACGACAAATAAAATATTAATAAAATATTTTAACTTTTTAAACTACTAAACTTCTTCCAGGATACTTGCGAGGGTGACTGCCGCTTGGGTGGTCCGCGTCTCGAGCATGACATCCAAAACTGAAGTGGTTGTCCTGTCAAGAGCTAACCTGCAAAACTACAAACTGGTTTGATTTGAGTTATAAAAACTTAGTAAGTAACCATGTTCATGCATCAAATAAAACATAACGTCAAGCATACTAGGAACTTTTCAACATTACCCAATTATAAATTCAGTTTCATCAACTTTTAATTAATCCTTTATCTATTACATATGCAAATCATCATATTTATTTACATATATATACGCCCATCTAAAAACCCAAAACATTCAAAGCATGCAAAGAGAAACTTGAATACAATTGAGTATATCATTTAATATTAAATTCACTTCAATCACATGATACATGAAGTCATACATATATACTTTTATCATAAATATTCATCTTTGAAATGTTAGCAAATCAGTAAATCTAATAAACTTCATTCTATTCGATTTTAAACTATCTTCTATACCAAAACAAACTATCTTTAACTTACTTTAATCACGATAACCTTACAATGGTTTAACATTCAAGATTCATATGCATTTACACATACCGTAGCACACCTCTCTTATATTCATGCCAAAAACAATTCCAAAGTTCTTATATATATACATACATACCAATACAACTTAACAAACGAGCTTTATAACATCTAATGCTCACATTAGTTTTCAATTTCATTCATTCATTAAATTCACATAAGCTTTCATTATCCATAAGTTCCATCATACACGTACGTACACACAGTCACATACACAATCATCATACTACCAACTACGAAATACACATAACAACCAATTCATCACAAAGCACATATAAGGCTGGCTTGTGCATACAATACTCATACGTGACTCATTACCTATTTTAGAATAGGTAATAGATGAATGCCGTCCGAACGGATTTCTAACCAGCCAGACTACTACAACACAAGATTATCAACCAATTAGCATAAACATGTGCCCACATATTATAGGACAATCTCACATACACAACACATACATGTCAAATATTGTTTATCAACAGGTATACATATGTATATATATTAAGCATATGAACATACTTATCACTTCGAATTCTGATACTGTAGCCTTTAACAATCTTCATGTCTTTTACTTTGAATCAAATGCAATCTATCTCTAGAATTCTTATCATAAACATTCATTCATAAACATATCTATTCGTATACGTACTTTACCCATTTAAAGAGCTTAGCTTATACCAGCCTAGAAAATCATGTTTTATTTCCATTTACCAATTCCATATACCCAACCTATACATTTGTTAACATCATATGCATATACAAATACATTTTCATATACTTGTACATCTACATATTCATTCACATACATATTTTCATATCGTTAAATATTCACACTTTTACATACATCCATGCATACACATAGACATTAAGCTCATCAAACATTTTACTTCGAATCAAACCATTAACAAAAAGTCATACCTGTAGCGGTCGATAAACTTAACTACACATGATCTCGAACTTTGTTCTCAAGAATATTTCTTAGCTACCTCCATCTTATCATAAACACTTCAATCATTTCTATATATACATATTTAGCATAAATCAATCATTCAAGTACTTATCGCATGTATTACTTACCTGGCTTCACAAGCACTACAGGTTCTAGTCACATATGTCAAAACAAACGGCGAAATGTCATCAGAAACACGACTTACGAAGTTCTCGACTAAACTACGATAGAATTTCGGATCTTTCCGGAATAATCAAATCAAGTCCGATTTCAATACTTTTAGTTTCAGTAATCTTAAAACATCATTGTAGACTAACCCAAGTGGTCAATTAACTTAAATTCTCGATTTATGTGTTTTTGAAAAATCTTCCGAAAAGATTTCCGCAAACGCTACGGAAGGGTCTCGAACCCTTCGAACCTTCCCGGATTTATCCAAACATGTTCGTAATATCATAAATAAGTCATAACTATCATTAAAACCAAAACACATCTTTATACGCAAAAATTCACTTTTACCGAAAACTTATATATTTTATCAGATCGATCAAGCTCGTTCTGTTATCACTCGGATTCTACCAAATACTTATATTCAATGTACTAATACTCAATCAATTCAATTTATATCAATACTCTACGCTACAAAGCTACTAGATACATCCAAATATTTAACTATAAACTTGAAATTTGTGGATTCACACCGGGAGGCTTTACCGAGATTTCGAGGCCATATACGGACTCCAAATGATTCCACGAACGCGCTGGATTCGACAAAATTCTGATCGGAGTTATTTTTCATCGTGGGTTACTATTTATCTGAATTTTCTTCTCTCGATTCACGTGAAACCAAGCGCAGTTCCGCAAAACCGACACTGCAGTCTTGTAGTACTCTCCGAGAGCTTCGATTTGGCGAGTGGCTCGGGCCGTGAAATGAAACGATGGTCGGGATCGAGAAACCATAGCCGTATATTTTTTTTTTCTCGTCGTTTTTCGGTGACCTGGTGGCTGGCGCCGGCCACCACAAGTTGGAGGGGTGGCCGGCGCACCCCCCTGGCCGGTCGCGCTGGTCGGTAATGGCCGGCATGCCGCCGACGTGACTGGCAGTGGCTATGGGCGAATTTTGGGGGGGGGGGTCGAGTGGAGAGAGACGAGAGCTTATGCCATTTGTGTAATAAGCAGTAACTATAAGTATTTATAGAAAGTTTCTGAAATTTTCATTCAGGCCCCCACGAAATTGTAAACAGGTCTCTACCATGGAACTTTCTAGAAATTTCACATTTTTGAAGCCCTTCTGATGCAAATATCGAAATGTGTTCAACACAAAAGTTGTTCGTCTCAGAAAAACAAGTCCGATGGTTTAAAAATCAGCTCAATCAAAGTTCATTTGCTATCTTTATAGCCGAGACAAGATACTTTTACCCGTATAACGATAAAATCAGAAATCGCGTAACCGGTTCTCGAAATCACGCATTTCCAACGCGACGAATCTTCATTTTAAAATACTCCAATCTATTTCCCAACACATAAACTCTGATTTTTTATTACCATCCCGTTCCAAATCCTTAACTTTAATTCGGAAACCTTCTGGCACTGTTCCGAAAAACTCGGGATATTACAGCCTTGGGCCTTAGGGCTCTTGGGCTCTTAGGGTTTCATTAAATGTCTTGCTTACTAGAAAATATTTTTCCCTTTTAAATTTTAGTTTTTGAATTAGAAGGTTCTGTCTGATCAACACAACCCTTTAGAAAAATTAGAAAAATATTTTGCATCACTTCATAAAAAAAAAAAAAACTATTTTTCATATTTGCTTATATATACAAAGCATTTATTTCATAATTCCAATAGAATTGAAAATCCTTATGATCCTTGAAAACACATAAACAAACACCTAATTAATTCACCAGGGATCGAAACTTCGGTGCAGAAATTTTGGTTTTCAGATTGTTGAATCCTATTGACAGACGTCCAATGAACTACAAGCACAAGAATAGGGATGAATTTCTGTTGTATGACATAACATTATCTACTAGCTGTAATCTATAAAAGTCAGTTTGTTGTTTTTTATTTTGATTACTTGCATTGTAAGTTTCTGTTGTTATATGTATGTTTCTGTTTCAATAATAAAAAAAATTATTGCATTATTTCTGTTTCAATATTATGTTCGTTGATTGTTCTTTAACAATATATAGCAGAAATTATGGAATAATTTGTGAATGTTGTGAAGCCTCATGTTGAGGAACCAGACAAGTTCAAAGGACTGGACTTTAAACGATAACAACATAAGAGATTTTTGTTATCTAACAACATTGAACCTTGCATATGTCGTCAAGGAAGAATGCCCTGTGGCAGAGGGAGATAATATTCATGCTAAAAAACTCAATGCCATTGATGCATGGAAACACAGTGAGTTTTTATGTAGGAATTATATTCTAAACAGCCTTGATGATTCTTTGTATGATGTGTACAGATCTTATAAGACTACCAATGATCTATGGGAATCGCTGGAGAATAATTATAAGATCGAAGATGCTGGTTCAAAGAAGTTCATTGTTGGGAAATTTCTAAAGTACCAAATGGCAGATTCAAAGACTGTTGTCAACCAAGTCGAAGAATTACAGATTCTTCTCCGTGAACTTGCGGCCGAAGGCATGGTTCTACCGGTGCAGTTTTCTGTTGTGATAGAAAATTACCTCAATCTTGGAATGATTTCAAGATACATTTGAAGCATAAAAAGATTGATATGTCAATGGAGGATCTGGTTCTCAAACTAAGGGTGCAAGAAGATCACCGCAAAGAGTGAATGGATGAATGTTTCATAATTTGAAGCCAAAGCAAATGTCATTGAGAGTGGAGGGGCGTCTAAGCCCAAGCCTCAAAATCAGAAGAATAAATGGAACAATAAAGGAAAAGATAAAACTCAGAAAGTTCTTACTGCAAAAGGAAAAAATTTCAAGGGAATTAAATGTGCTTGTTGGGTGTGTGGAAAAATTGGACACAGAGCACTAGACTGCCGCCACAAGAAATGAAATTCGGGTCCAAATAACAGCAACAAACAAGCAAATATTGTTGAAGAGGAATTTGTTGGTGTTGTTATTTCTGAAGTAAATTTACTGACTGACAGTAAGGATTAGTGGATGGATACTGGTGCAACAAGACATATCTGTGGAAACTAAAATATATTTCTCACCTACACTCCTAATAATAGCGACGAAAAGTTATTCATGGTCAATGCAACTGCTGCAACTGTTGCTGGAAAAGGGAAAGTGGTTCTCAAATTCACTTCCGGGAAAGAACTTGCCTAATGGATGTATTACATGTCCCTGAAATCACTAAGAATCTTATTTCTGGTCTTGTTTTAAGCAAGAAGGGTTTTAAACTAGTAATTGAATCTGATAAATTCATTCTCACTAAGAGGGAAATATTGGTAGGAAAAGGCTACCTCTCTGAATGGCTCTTCAAACTCAATGTAATTGATTATACTGATATTAATAAAATAAATAAGGCTTATATTTACTTGCTTGAATCTTCTATATTATGGCATGCTAGACTAGGTCACATAAACTTTAAATGTATGCATAGAATAGTTAATCTTGGGTTGCTGCCTAATTATACAAAAGATAATATGCATAAATATGAAACATATGTTGAATCAAAGTTTGCTAGCAAGTCCTATAAATCTGTGACTAAAAGATCAAATGAAGTGTTAGAATAAAACTAAAATGGAAAATCAGTTAGACAAGAAGATTAAAATATTACGATCTGATAGAGGCAGAGAATATGAATCTAATGCCTTCGTAGAATTTTGTACTTATAATGGAATAATTCATCAAATAGCAACACTCTACACTCTTTAACAGAATGGGATCGCTGAACGTAAAAATAGAACATTAAAAAATATGATGAATTCCATGCTTAACGGTTCTGGTTTACCACATAATATGTTGGGTACGGTTAACACCATCTTGAACAAAGTTCCACCAAAGAAGAGTGATCAATCTTCATATGAAAAATGGAAGAAAAGACTATCGACATATAAAATCTTGAAAGTGTGGTGCCTAGCAAAGGTTCAAGTTCCCTTGCCTAAAAAAGTTAAACTTTGACCTAAAAATATTGATTGTGTGTTTATTGGATATGCTAAAAATAGTGCATCATACCAATTTCTAGTAATTAAATCTGAAATTTCAGATATCCAAGTAAACACCATTATTGAGTCTAATAATGCTGAATGGTTTGAGCATATATTTCCTTATAAGGATAGAGTTGATAAAAATAAACGTAAAATGCTTGAATTTAGTCAAGAGAATGGGGTTGATGTTGTCCCTTCATCTGATGTTCAAGACAAGATTTTGGAACCAAATAAATCAACATCAACTCTCCAAGAGAAAGATTTAGAACCTAGAAAAGGAAAAAGAATCAAGCTAGAAAAAGATTATGGACCTGATTTTTAACCTTTCTCACTGAAGCTGAACTCAAACATATCAAGAGACCATAACTTCGTCTGAATCTATTTATTGGAAAGAAGCAATAAATAGTGACGTAGAATCTATTCTACAAAACCATACATGGAAGTTAGTAGACTTACCATCTGGATGCAAACAGATTGGTTACAAATGGATTTTTAAAAAGAAATTGAAGCCTGATGATACAAGTGATAAATACAAAGCTCGCCTGGTAGCTAAAAGATATCGTCAAAAATAAGAACTAGATTTATTTGGCACATACTCACCAGTAACTAGAATAACATTAATTGTAATTGTAGCAATTTATAATTTAGAAATACATCAAATGGATGTAAAAAATACATTATTAAATGGTGAGTTATATGAAGAAATTTATATGGAACAACCTGAATGGTTTATAGCAAGAGGACAAGAGAAAAAAGTATGTAAACTTGTGAAGTCATTTTATGGACTTAAACAAGCACCCAAACAATGGCATGAGAAATTCGATCATACAATGTTATCACATGGATTTCAGATCAATGAATGTTATAAATGTGTTTACATCAAGAAAATGAATAATGATTCATATGCCATTCTATATTTGTATGTTGATGATATGCTCATCATGAGACCAAATTTAAGTGTCATAAATTCCACAAAGAATATATTGAATTCGACCTTTGATATGAAAGACATAGGAAAATCTGATGTTATATTAGGAATTCGAATTCAACGAACTAGGGATGGTTATATTCTCAGCCAATCACACTATGTGGAAGCAATTCTTTAAAAATTTGGACATTTTGATAGTAGTCCATCTAAAAATCCTTTTGATCCTAAGAGTACATTAAAGAAAAATATTGGGGATAGTGTGTCACAACTAGAATATTCTCGTATAATTGGCACAGTACAATACATCACGAATTGTATTGCCTACTCTGTGAATAGATTGACAAGATATACTAGTAATCCTTCGAAGGATCATTGAGATGCTTTAGTTAGAGTATTAAGATACCTAAAATACTCAATGAAGTATGGATTAAATTATACAAAATATCCACCAGTTTTGGAAGGATACAATGACACCAATTGGATTTCAAACGATACAGGTAAATCAACAAGTGGATATGTGTTTACACTTGGAGGGGCTGTAGATCTTGAAATCACAAAAAAAACGTGTATAGCACGTCCAACAATGAAATCAAAATTCGTAGCCGTGGATAAACCTGCTGAAGAAGCAGAATGGCTAAAGAATTTCTTGGAAGATATTCCAATATGTCATCAAATTGTGACGGTCATATGTGTGCATTGTGACTGCATGGCTGCTATTGGGAGAGCAAAGAGCCATATGTATAATGGGAAGTCAAGGCACATAAGACGTAGACATAACACTATTAAACACATGCTCTCGACTGGCATTATTTCCATTGATTTTGTAAAATCAAAGGAGAATATTACAGATCAATTAACAAAAGGTATACCAAAGGAGCAAGTGATATATTTATCGAGGGGAATGGGCTCAAAGCCAGCACAATGAGAAGTAACTTAGCGGAAACCCAACCTAGTAATTTGGAAATTCAGGTCTAGGTTCAATGTGGAAAACTAGTTGGGTAAAACTCAAGTAAATAAAGCATAACAAGTTGCTTATTCCTATGATAATGAAAGTTATGATACTATGACGATAAGGATGAATGACTGATCATTCTTAATGACACTAACGATGTTGGTGTCACATATATAGGAGTAATATGGGGTCATATTTATGAGAATAAAATTGCTAAATTCTCTAAAGCTCCTATGAATCCAGGATTGTTCAGGACCAAAATGAACACAACCGTATGAATCGAAAGGTGTCAAAATTCGATATGTGTGATACTTATTGTCTTGATTTATAAAATATGATGATTAGTTCAATGTCTCTTATACACACTGACTCATCGGTAAATTCAATAAGTACTTACTAAGGAAGGTTCAAGTCCAAAATACATCTCTCATAATGCATATCATTTTCAAGTTTTCTCTAGATCATGCTATGTACAGTATCGCCACTATTTGCTATACAAATATGAGGAATTGTAAGAAGTTTGTATAGCAAATAGAGGGAGTAGTCTCATATTGGAAAATGATATGGAAAATGAAAGGTTTATAAGTATTCTCTAGACATTTATATTAAACTGGAAAAAACAAGACTTGGGCTTGAGTTTGGGTTGATGGGTGTGGTTGGTTGGCTTGGTATTAGATTTAATTAATAAATTTAATTAATCAAAGATGGGCCTTGGGCTCTTGGGGATTTATTAAATAGCCCTGGGCATTATCGGATTCGGATCGGTTCGAACCGAATCCGAATCCGAATCGATCTGATAAGCACTTCGAATTTTGATTCGATCGGACTCGATTACCGAATCCAACTCGATCCGATAATAATCAGATCGAACTAATCTGATCCGAAATCAATCATATTTGATTAGTTTGATTCAAAAACTGGTCCGAATTCGGAACAATATCCGAAATTTGATAATGATCCGAATTCGGTACAATATCCGAAATTTGATAATAGTCCGAATTCAGTATAATATCCGAAATTTGGCACAATACTGGTACTTTCGAAACGATTCATCCGCAAAATATAAGAAAAAATGGTGTTCAATCTTAAAAGGGGAACAAAACACTAAAAGTAGTAGCAACTAATGAACACAGATCACAAAATACTCAAAATCTCCTCGGAAGTGAGACAAGCAAACACAATTTGACAAAAAACTGAAAAAGACATGTCTCTCTCTATAAATATAAAAGACTCCACCATATCACTCTTTCTTTGCTGCTCATTGTCATTGAGACTTGATATGCTATCGAACAACATTCATTAAGACTGTCACTTTCCTCTCCGAAATGCATATCAAGTGAGCACCTGATGTCAAAAACTTAATATTGTCAATGATGAGAAATTATGAACATGAATATCAAGCCATAGTGCTTAAAGTTTAGCTGTTAATAAGAAATGCATGCCATTCTAAATGCATGCAACTAGGCAGGCTAAATGAATATTCATTGGGAATTTCATGCCTTAGCCAAGCAATTATTTATTTTACCAAACTCAACAAATCATTTATTTTCCCACTTGATATAATTTTCCAAAACTCAACAAATCATTTATTTTGCCAAGACGTGTCCATCATTTTTTCTATTAAGAAACAACCCAACATGGCAACATCACAATTCACAGTTTCCAAACTGGAAAATGAATGAAAACTTCCCTAATGTTTGGTGAAATTCACACAACCTAGAATCATACCCACTGGAGCCGTATATATACACACAAAATAAATCATTTTCAGACTACAAATATAAAACAAAGCAAGTGACAGTGGAAAGAGAAATGATCACTAATATAGAGCTCTATGGCTTGGTAAGGAATGAATAATTAGACTCCAACCACTGCAGTAACTTGTCATGAAAATGTCCAGCAAAATAAGTTATTACCTTCACAACAACACAAGAACATCCAACAACCTTTCTGGCATTTCCCTCTAAATCAATCTTGCACAACTGCATGCAATAATGACGATTAATAACATTGAATATAACTGTTAAGTTGGTTGGCTATGGAGTTACTGGAGTGTCCTTTCACATGCATTAAATACTAAATCATTGGCTATTATATATTAAAAACCAAAATCCATTCAAAGTTTACCGTGATAATCAAAGAACTACTCTACTCTCTATGGATCCAATTACAAAACAATAATCAAAGAAAAACAGAACTTTGTCAAAATTGTACCTTCAAGATAATTGGACTCAAACTCTGTTGCCAACAACGTGATCCAGTGATTGTGATTCAGATTGTAACTTGTGATATTCTTCAAATAAAATACAAAAAATATATATTATATGTTAGTAAGTTTGCATTTTATGGTATTCACTATAAAAATTAAAAAACTAATTAATAAGTTTTTTTACCTTCCTCAAGCTTTTCGTAGCCTCCAATAGCATGGCTTCCACTTCATTGGTTTTGTCAATTGTAAGCCTATTCCGTATCCAATTTTGAGTGCATATTAGAGCCTCGACCATAACAGGAGTTAATGAGCTACGAAAACTATCCAGAACACGACCGCCCGTACTAAATACCAATTCAGATGCCACTGTCGATACCGGCATAACAAAAATGTCACGAGCAATCCTAGCCAAAATTGGATACTTACATGTATTTGTTTTCCACCACATCAAAACACTAAAGCTAGGGTCACGACTAGTCTCATAGGGTTCCATCAAATATATTTCAACCTCAGTATTATCCTCTTGATGCATTGCATGACTAGTCTGAAAAACTTGAAATGGATCATCAGGTTGCACGTTTGTATTTCACTTACGCACTCTATCTTGTGCTCGCGGTCTAACAAACGGCTGAAATTGTGTCATACCAGTACTAGACCCATCTCCACCAACACCAGTTACACCCCAGCCCTTGATCCATCACCGTCAACAAACAACCCATTTGTGCCATACCAAAGATTATACATATCGTATAATCTTTTTAATAAATCTCTAGTAGACTTTCTCATTTCCTCTATCTTAACATCATCATTATAAAAAAGTATACGAAGCAAACAGAGGCAAATGTCATCTTACGTCGTGGATCAAGAATAGTACTCACAATCAATAATTTATTGATTTTGGCAGTGGTCTCCCAATATTTATCAAACTTCATCTTCATAGATGTGGCCATGTCATGCAAAAGAGGATGTTCATTACGCGCCATGTTTTTCAAGCTAGTATGAATCTTGCAAATCTCATTGTAGGTGAAACAAGATGTGACGGTGGATGAGGCACTGAACATATTCGTTGCATCATAAAAAATCTCCAAAAAATCAGCAAAGTATTGAGCTTTCTCCCAATCCATATCTGTAGGAGGCCCGATCCTTTTGCTCCCATTTTCATCATCTCTAAAATATGGAGCATAGTGACCATCATCATCAATCATTCAATCAAAGGCCTTCTGGAAGTCTAATGCAGCATTCAACATTAAGTAGGTGGAATTCCACCTAGTAGGAACATTTAAGATGACACTGTCTTTGCTCTCAATCCTCTCACGTGCTACCACTGATTTAAATGATTCCAATCTTGATGGAGAAGATCTCACATACTTAACAGCATTTCGAATTGCTATAATGTTGTTATCCATTTCTTTCAGACCGTCAGACACAACTAAGACTGAAGTGAAGTGAAGAGTCTGAAATCTGAGGACCGAAGAAATGAAGTGAAGTGAGTGAAGACTGAAGAAAGAAATGAACCCTAATCAGTAATTAACTTAGGCATAATATGCAAAACGGCGTCGTTTTAGATACTCCAAAACGACGTCGTTTTGCAGATTATTTAAAACAAACAAAAATGAGCGGATCGGATCGAATCAGATTTTATCCGATCCGATCTGAAATCCATCAAATCACTAAAACTCCATTTGATCGGACCGAGTCGGATCAGATCTGATTATTTAATCTGATCTGATGCCCACCCCTATCATTAAATGTCTTGCTTATTTGAAAACGTTTTTCCTTTTTAAATTTTGGATTTTGAATCAGAATGCTGTGTCTGATCAACACAACCCTTCTGAAAAACTAGAAAAACATTTTGCATCACTTCATAAAAAAAAATTGTTTTCCATATTTGCTTATATATACAAAGCATTTATTGCAGAGTTCCAATAGAATAGAAAATCATTATAATCCTTGAAAACGCAAAAACAAACACCTAGTAAATTCGTCAGGGATCGAAACTTCGGTGCAGAAATTTCGATTTTCAGATTGTTTAATCCTGGTGGAAGACGTCCAACGAACTACAAGCACAAGAGTATGGAAGAATTTCTCCTATAAGACATAGCATTATCTGCTAGCCTCAATCTATAAAGTCAATTTGCTGTTTTTGATTTTGATTACTTGAATTGTAAGTTTTTGTTGTTATATGTATGTTTTTGTTTCAACAAAAAAAAACTTATTATATTATTTCTATTTCAATATTGTATTGGTTGATTGTTCTTTAACATCACTTCTGTTAGCCTCTCATTAAAAAAAAAAAAAGTATGTTGAAATCTTGGAGACATTCTTAACCCAACTGCTTGTCCCTCGTCTCTTAACATGTTGCCATGTAAAAATAATAATAATTATTCTCATATGAAGTTGGTTTATTAATCACTTATCAAAGAGTTATTTTCAACTGTCCTCTGATATTTACCAAGTAATTGATGCTTTGTATCGTATTTTCCTGAAACTACAATTGGTATATAGGATGATTTATCTCAACTTGTGCTTGCTTCATTACCTAATTTTAAGTCATTTACGATTTTGTAATTGATTCTGGCATCAGGATCTTTGATTTATACCAGGAGCTTAAAACATGGGCAAAGCTTCAAGGGTATGTTTTCTCTCTCTTGGAAATTACATGCAACCTTTAATGGGGGGTTTTCATTTGAAACTTGTATTGATAGGCTTGTTGCTTTTGCAGGATATTTATTATCGAAAAGCAAAAGAAGAAGAAGGTTGGCGTGCTCGCAGTGCGTTTAAGCTCCTTCAGATAGATGAGGAATTCAACTTGTTTGAAGGTGGCTTCAGTATTTATCATTTTTTGAAGTTTGTCATGTGCTTTGTGCATTCAAAGGAAGTACGGATGATCATTGTTCACAAAAGACATTGCATTTTCTCGTGATCTTGTTGTCTGGGAGTGATATATAAAATGTGTTGATGATTACTTCTCATGTGTAGGTTTTTAGTCGTAAATTGTATCTCCCGGCAATGCTGTCACCTGATTCCAGGTAACTCTTATCCTGTTAAACTGCCTTTCCTTGTTTATCGTATAATTTGTGTAATGCTCCATTCTAAACTTGGGGTGAATTTTTTGTTAATGGTCTCTAAATGTTACAAAATGAATTTGGTTGAATGAATGCAACTTATGAAGTTCATTGAAATTAAATTTTGTTTTATGATCTAATGTGTCTTGGATTTCTTGCCCCATGGCTTGGTGGCAAATGGTCTAGGACTTAATGTCAGGTCCTGGATTCGAGTCCAGAGGTGCATTTTTTTTAAGAGTCTGGGAAAGTCGGAGGGTTTTACCTGTTCCACTTAAGCCCGAGTCATGGTGGTTTGGTGGCGGGGTTTCCAACGTTTCCAAAAAAAAAAAGTCTTGGATTTCTTATTTACTTTATTCTCTTATGTGTAGGGATGGTAATGGGGAGGGGAGGGGATCAATATCCCTGTATCCATTCCCGACCATTTCCCCTTATAATTATTTGAGGGGAGGGTATGGGAATCCTCGAGGGGACTCAAGCTCCAATAGCTGCCAAATTTATCCAAAAATAAACTAAAAGTGAATTGAAACATATACGTTAAATTAAGTTAATTTTATTGTCATTACAACATAGTCTATGAAATTATCCAAAAATAAAGCATCTAATTTGGATTATCCAAAAAAATGACAATAAATATTATATTTGTTCATTAAACAAATTATAATAAATAAATTTTCATATGATCTACAAATAAGTCGCCACTTGGAAATAAAATTAAATTTAGGTTAGGTATGTGAATTGTTAATTTGGGAATTTTTGCTTTTATAGTTAATGTCTGGTTCAGACTGATATTAGTGATAGGTTTGGTTTGTGAATTGTGAATTTTCGTTTTTGTAATTAATGACAAGTTTCATTTAATTTCTCATATAATTATCTATTATCTATATACTTTTAAATATTAGGATATTTTAAATTTATATTCATATTTATTGCAATTAAAACTTTTTCACTAAAATAATAATAATAATAAAATTTTAAAATGGGGAATGGGAGGGGATGTCCATTTATTCCCCTAATAAGAAATGGGTATTAAAAGATCCTTATATCCATCCCCGATGATAAATTTTTGAATTTTCCATCCCTGATCTCCGACCTCATCCCCTGGGGATATCTACCATCCCTACTCGTGTGTACTTATGTTTGTGTCCCTTAAAACTCCATGTATTTCTATAATGGTGGGTTATTATTCAATGTGGATGTAGTTAGTGTTTCCATATGCCCCTGAGAATTAGCAGTTCATGCCATCCAGAATTCAAATTTTGTGATACAATATCAATTAGAGGGGAATATAAATATTTTACATCTCCCATATGTAGTTTGTTATCGGTCCTATCCTTTGTGTCATTGTTCTAAAATGCACTCAGGCCACTGCGCCTAACCCCAGATCGGTAGGGTTAGGC
>SKCR01042175.1:0-71521 GCA_019454045.1 Zanthoxylum bungeanum
CTTGAAATAATGTAACCCATGGTGGTTCCTTTTTTCTCTCTCTCTCACAAAAAATGAAGAGAATAGAGAATGAAATTGGTTTCATTCTCACGCCAAAACAAAAAGAAAAAAAAAAAAATGGTTTTGTTTTTTTTGTGTCGTTTGATTTGGTTGATTTGAAAATGGTTTTAATATTGTGAAAATTATTTTCACAAAGCTTGAATATTCTCCCAAAAATTATAACCGGAAATTTCATCCACCGATTCAGTGTGTAGATACACCTGGAGGCAACCGGAGACAAATCACTGTCTGGATAAAACTTTTGGAAGGTATATATGTCTGTGTGTATCTTTTAATCTATTAAAATGAAAAATTTTAAAAACCATAAAATCAGACTAGATCATCCGTGAACTTTTTCGTACGTAACGATCGTAGCAATAGGAATGGGAAAATCGTTTCCCCTTCTTCAATTGGTATCAGAGCCACATCCATTTTCATAATTTCCAAAATAAGGACAAAAAAGTAAATTTTTGCAAATTGTAAAATTCTCAACTCTCCTTAATTAATTAATTAGACTTATTTAAGTTTCCAGAAAATATAATTTATTGAAATTTAAGTTTTCGAGCTTGGACGTATTCCGATCGACCATAAATTAATTGTTTCATATTAATTAAATTAAAGAATACCGAACTTGATTAATCTAGAATTACCAGAATTCTAGTGAGAGTAATTATAAGAACATAAATCAACTAGAATTGATTTTGAATCAATTAACGTTGCCTCGTTAATAAATTAAAATGGTTTATTTATTAAAATTGATATAGATCAAAATAGTAATGGTTCTAAAACGATATCATTAAATTGACATAAAAATTTAAATTGTACCACTAATAATTATTATACATTTTGATGTATAATTTTATCACATCCTGGTATTTCTGGACATGTGATGGGCATAAGACAGCTTAGCCATTATCCGAACCCTTGACACACTGCTAGTTGTACTAAATGACTGACTCACAACATGAAATCATAAACAAATACATCGTATAAATTTGAAAACTTATCTATTTAATTTCCCAAATCCGTACACATAAAAAAATCCACATACAACTGAAATAATACTTGACACATATACATGGCCTTATGGCCTAACTTTACATCATCTGACAACTGACGACTTGGCCCGACTTTGAACTGACTCACGAGGTGTGTAATGATTGCCACTTAGTCCCACCTTTTCCAAGAAATTCCTAAACCTATGACCTGAAAAACAATTGGAAAGTGGGGGGAGGGGGGGTAAGGTGTTTTGAATGACATGGTGAGTGAATACTGAAGGGACAATAAAATAGTATAAAGTGGAATACATGATTTAACTGAAACATAGTATAAGAGAGTATTAAGTACTGAATCACGACAATATAAATAATAAGTTGGGAATCCAATAAGGTAATTGAAATCAGAATACACGACATAATGATCTGGAACATAATCAAACTAATAACTGTGTACTTGACTTAACCTAGCTTTACTATTCTGAGATGTTGTCATGAACCTGAACTGGAGCTATCATGGACTAAATAATATGTTTTATATTATGGCATAAATGTTATATGCTAACTTGAGTCTACAAAAACTATATTGAGTTATCTGAACTGAGAACTAACTATTAACATCCTAATATACAAATGTGGGCTGAACCTACATGATCTCACCTGAAACTACATAAAATAAACTTGGATCTACCTGAACTGAAAGCAATCTATTGAACATGACTTAATCCTAACTTACTTCTTCTGGAATTACCTGGACTGAAAATTCATGTGCTGAAATTGTAAGCTGCCTATTTAAACTAAATATACTTGACTAAACCCGAATGCTAAACCAAAATGTATGAACTAAACATGAAATGCATGATCTACATATGCCTCTTTGATATGTAAATATTTGAGCTCAATCTGAATACTAACTAACATGCATGAATTATCATGATTACCTAACTAAAGATGCATGATTAACTTGAATATCTAACCTAAAATGCATGAGATTTTCTGAATATTCTACTTGAATTGAAATGCATGTCTAACTACCTGAACTGGGAATGGATAGACCTAAAAGTTGAAACAGACATGCATGGACTGATCTGATTATCTGGCTTGAAATGCATGATCTGATCTGAATGTCTAACTAAATGCATAAATTACACTTAACTATCTAAAATACAAATGCATAAGCTAATATGCTAGCTGCATGCCATGGATCGATCATGAAACTAATGCATACGATAACAAAACCACCCATACTCGTGGAAAAATCCATCCCAAACCATTGGTGGCTTGGTTTTAATCTAACCCGTGCATGAATTAAGAAAGCTGGGAATGACTACATGAACTGCGACCCATGAACCTGAAGCTATCATGAGCTAAAATGCTATATACTGACCTGAATCTGAATGACTCTATAGAAGTTAGAGATGACTATCAAGAAGCATCTTATGCATAATTGAATTTGTAATGTAATATGACGTGGATGCATTACTCTTAAGAATGTAATTTAATATGAAAGCATGAAAATCACATCTGGAAATTTGTATTAAAATCAAAATTTCTGTAAAAAATACTTTTGAACTCATAAAAAATAGAAACTAGGTTCATTATAAAAATATTTTTATGGAAATCATGATTTGAAAATCTGAAATCTCAAGTAACTATAAAATCTGTAGAAAACCTAACGCGTGGAGGCATTACGTATTGCCGTCCCCCCATACGTCTAAACTAGTACCTTGGGGCATTACGTATCGTCGTCTCCTAAGTCATTGAACTATAGTCGTCATCAATAATCATTACTATCATCCTGACCTTGAAACTAAGATATAGGGGAGTCATGTAGCATTGTCCCCATAGTCGTGAAACTACATGTGCACATAATAATGTATTTGGTAGAAAACCTAATGAATGGAGGGTTACGTATCGTCGTCCCCCCATACACCTAAACTAGTACCTTGGGGTGTTACTTATCACCGTCGCCCAAGTCACTGAACTATAGTCAAGGGCCTTAATCAATGCTCTCATCCTAACCCTGAAACTAGGATAAAAAAACATCATGTAGCACCAACCCCTAGCTTTGAAACTATATGTGTACATGTCTGCTGTATCCGTTGATGAGCGGAAAATATATAACTATTTACCACCCATTTGACTTAATATTTTGTATAGTTTCTCGTGTATTGTGAATAGTTTTATATGTTTTCTATTATTTAACAGATAAATAAAGTTTCGGAACTCATTGGAATTGAATCGGGGCTAAAACGGTGAAATTCAGATCAAATAGGATAAAATTGTCAACGGTGCGTCGCGACATGCACAACCTCTACGTCGCGATGCACTGGCGTAATTTTCTTACTGACACGCTCAGCGCCACATTAGCACCATATCATCACAACGTCGGCACAATCATTCACTCTGCCGACACGCGTCATTGCTTAGTCAGTATGACATCAGCGTCGAGACGCACAAGCCTTCATGAATCATGACGCCGAGCCAATAATTATGCCGACAACCACTTGTCATCATTTTGTCTAATCAATGGCGCGTCACGACACGCAAGTGTTTTGCATCACGACGCACGGGGTAAAAATTTTCATATAAATTGAAGCTGAAATCAGAAGGAAAATTCATACCTTCTTCTGGGGATTTCCTTAAGAATACTAAGAAGATTGTATTTCATTTTTATTTTAAGTAATAGATCTTTCTTTATTTTACTTTTCAGTATGAGGAGGTAACCCCCCTGCTGGGGTGAAAGGTAAAGCTTTTATTACTAAAATTTAGATTAATCTCCTTTAGTTATAATATACAAACTATTTTAAAACCTGACTGAATGGGATACTGCCTTAATGGTCTGTTGGAATTAATCTAAAATCTGTTTTAATCAGGATACCGCCTATATGGTCGGTTGGTAATGTCATGCAAGTATATATATTATAATATGGGAGATATCTAAATTAGAATTAATAAAAGTGGATCCTCTAACCCCAATATTTTCTTTATTGTTAATTTATCTTTTTAATTTCCAAGTTTACTTTATGTTATTTTCTTTATTTAAGTTCTTAATAGTCCTAGATATGTGTTGTAACTAAATACCACAGCTGGGTTTGTTGGACAGTTATGACCCATAGCGCCACTATTTGTACAGATCATGGTGATATTGTAAAAATTAACTATGTGACAAAGGAAATTGCCCTTTTATCATTTGTGACTAGATCACCAAGATATATAAATGATAGAAGGTCCATATGATTAGTTCCTGGATTGAGATTATATGAGACAGTATCAATCTACGAAGTTTTAATCATTAAATATCCCTAGTCAGAGTATTATCGAGATTGGACATCGATAATGCGTAAAAGAATAGTATTACACTTGTGCGCGTTGTGAGGGCATAACGGCATAGTTCTCATATATTTGGGTATATGATACTCATGCAAGTGTAGTAGGAGGTTGTGTTTACCGATGGTACAGGAAACAGCTTCGCTCTGGATAGACCCCTCGGAATTCCATTGGTAGTATGACTATGTGTCTATGGAAGTCCGAAATTAGGGTAGGTGTATTTGGTCTTAACCTGAGACTTGCACCGCTAATAATTGCGACAATCAATATACTTTGGTTTTGGTCGTCCAGGGATTTAACAGGTTCTGTGTACGCCTCTTCTGGTATATTGAGAATCGTAGTGTATTGGGTGTGATAACGAGATGGAAGTATCACTCCAGTCATAGTGGAGATGATGGTCACGTAGGATACGAAACTGGTTCTCTTATGTAATGCAGTCATCGGGATAAAATGACTACGTCATGTTTATCCGATTATAGAGACTAGTTACCAGATATCTGATATGTGCTTCGTATGGGGCAGACACAATTCCAGCCCCAGGCCTAGCATGTGACATCCGATACTGGATCGAAATACGTAATACTATGTATACTACGCCTGATATAGATCACATATTCCTGTAAGGATATTTCTGGAGAATTGGGTAGGCATGGCGCTTTGTTAGAAGCCAACCTTGTCTTGTAAATCGGTACAAACGTAGTACTAGGTACTTACGTGTTCGGATAGTCCGACGACCAGATTTACTGCCAACATATCCGGGGATCTCATGGGTCACTTCCCGAAGATTCACTGATGACGTATGACTCGCACTTAATTAATCTGGGATTAATTAGTAGAGAGAGAAAATTAATCTGGGATTAATTACGGAGATATTTTATCTGGGATAAAATATTATTTAAAGAGAGATAGCGATTAATTTGGAATTAATCGATAAATTAATATATTCGATATATTAAACGAAATTGGATTTCGACGCGGAATTGAAATTAGATTTTAATTCGGGCGAACGAGTTAATTTAGAATTAATTCGTTAGCGACGTGAATAGTGATTTTGCTAGGCATAATTATTTAATTACGTCGCAACGGAAAATTCGTTAATTTGGAATTAGCAAACCGAGCTCGGGAGTGTTTGCGAGCGTAATCACATTTCGAATTCAAGTGCGGCCCGCAAATCACATCAAGCGTCAAATCACTAGTCAATCAATTGATGTGACAACTTGTCACTTAATTGAGTGAATAGTGATGGAAGTTGTTGGAGTTGTTGGATGGCTTAAAGCCTTTGACTTTTGGAAAGCCAAAGATTTGGTAATTGAATTTTGAATTCAATATTTGTGTATTAGATACACAAATTCATCCAACAACCAACATTTAACACACAACTCTCTTCTCTCTTTCTTCTCTCCATCTTCACGCCCAAGGGGCTGAATTTTCTTCCTCTCTTCACTGGTTTTACCGTGAATGGCAAGGAGAAATTAAGGAATTTTTGTGGCAAAAATTCCTAAGTGCCAGCACACATTTAGAGATATACAAAGGTGATAGGGAAACTCACTTGTGAGCTTGGAATCACCACCCAAAAGCTTGGAGCTTGGACCGAAAATGGAGAGCCAAAACAGCCCACTGTCGTGAGCCTTGGAGGAGTTTCAAAGGGCATAAAAAGTTTTGTTCTTCACCGCATCGCCTCAACCGATCGATGTAAGTATTCCGCAACTTCTTCGTGTATTCACAAGTTTGTTTCATCACTTTAATCGATCCTCGGGACCGTAGATTTTCCCAACAATGGTATCAGAGCGAGTAAAAGCATGAAACTTCAACTTAGGGTTAAAATTGGGTAAATTGATTTTGAGCATGATTTGATAAATTTACTTGATTGAGTATGCTTAAATGATGTTTAATTGAAGTTGTATTGGATCAATTTCATGAAAATTAGATTGGATCAAATTTTCCCCAAAATTATGGCTTGGCTGAATATGAATGCCCTAAATAGTCATGGTGATTTTTGTGTTTTTGATCATTGGATGAGTTGGAAAACAATTGGGTAATGTTGAATTGGATTTAATTGGATTGAATTCGAATCGGACATAAACATACTCTAATTTCCGAGACTTGATAAGCATGGGAAATGAGTTGATTTTGATTAAAATGTGTTGGACATGTTTTAATGTTGATGAGCATAATTAATTAGGATAATTGATGTTTTAGAAATGTTAATTTGGGTGATTAATTATGGAATTACACTTAGAGTAATTAAATTGTGAAATTGGAATTTTGGAATTTAATTATGTTGGGCTTAAATTGGATTTGGGCTTGAAAAGTTGTTATTGGGCTTTAATTGGCTTGGTTGTACCAAGATTGGTTTAGGCTAAATTGGTTGGATCCAATTGGGCCCAAAACCATAACCATAAAGTCCAATTATGACTAATTGACCTTTAAATTTAATTGGGCCTAATGGGCCTAAATTGGTTTCTAGGCATATAAGGCTGATTCCTTTAAATGGGCTTTAGTCTTTTGGTTTGACCCATGTTGACCAAAAGTCCATGCCTTAATAAATTAATTAAAAGCCCATTGAATTTTAATTAAATTAACATTGGATGTTAATCGGGCTTTGAGACCCATAACGGTTAGATTTAGAATCTAAGTCGTAAAGGTTCTTTAATAAAGTGTAATATTTAATTTGGAATTAAATAAATGAATTAGTATTAAATGCAAATTAAATTGGATTTAATGTTGTAGTTTAATTTAATTCAAGAATTCGTACTTTGAGTACTTATTCACAAAACGAGTTGGAGTCGCACAAAATCAAATCGTTGTTTGAACATTGGATGGTCATTAATTATCAGATTAATTATTTGGATTAGATTGATGGATAACATGCTTGTGTGAATACATGGTTACGATGCATGAATAATGTATATCGAATGGATACTAGATGGGTGGGGCAATTTTTGAAATTGTTGTAATAAATTTAGAATTTATTAATTGGACCTGCGTGTCCAGCCTATTACCTCCTTACTCTTTGTATTTCTCTTCTCACCTATTCCCCTCAATGTAAATGAGGTTTCTTTAGAAGTGTTATGTAACAGGTAGAAGCAATACTTGTGCTAGCGGAGAGAGGAAATAGAGAGATTTGATCTAGGATCAATGTGTTAAGTATCCATCCGTATATCATTATTATTTATTTATACGCACTTTATTATGCGTTTAGAATGCATGTTTAAGGGTGTATGATGATGAGACCTTAACAAAGATAATAAATTGGTTGCCAATTTGCACGCGAAAAACCTTCACAAAATATTAAGCTTTTTTCCTTCCATTGAGTGATTCTTACTCAAGATCCAAGACTGGCATTTGTTTGTTGGCCAAAGTCAAGGCCTTTGTCCGTCGATGATGTGTTTGAATCATGAAGGCTTTTTTCCATATCGGTGTCTTGTCCAAGTTGTGATTTGTTGGCCAAAGTCAAGATCACTTCTTGTCCATCGACATTGATTACGAAGCTTTCCAAGGTCAATGGGTTCCGCTTAACTGGGATCACTAAGTTTGTTGTGCCAAAGCCAAGGCTTAGTTGATTCAGAGGAAAAAGGTTAGGCAATATATTGGATATATTGGCATATATAAGATATATGTTTCGAACTTGGATGTCCACCTACTGGATCTAGGAATTGGATGGGATCCAATTGATCTTAGAGATCTACCTAGTTAATTATCATACAATTTTTTGGCAAAGTCAAGATTGTGTGTTATTTAACGGGATCCTAGCCCACTAGGAAATAAGGTTTCCCGAGTACTCGACAGAGGGTTAGAGGCTCGCCGAAAAATAGTGGGAGGCAAGTATTAAATTTGCAATATTCGTTTAATAACTTGCCATACGCGCTCAAATTAAATATCATTCGTCAAATTAATTAATTATTAGTTGGACTAATATTTAATAGTTGTGTTTAAATAAAACAGTTGGACTGTATTCAAACTATTTTTTTATAGTTGATTATATAATTGGATTATAGTAATCAATATATTTGATTTAATTAATTATAGTTGATTTTATAATTAGATTATAGTAATCAATATAATTGATTTTAACCTATTAAAATTATAGTTGATTATATAGTTGGACTATAGTAATCATTATAATAAATAGTACCTAAATCGTTGATTAAATAGTTGGACTATTAGAATCAAGAAAAATTGAAAGATTAGTGTTTAAAACAAAATCCTGGGGAAAATGTATTTAAACGACTTTAATTTTCAAATTGGGAATATAATTTCAGGATGGTCCTGGAAACTAATAAAGTTACTTTATTTGATAAAATAACATATTAGGCCTAAGCCCGGAGTTAAGCAAATAGTAGAACATGATATTTGGAATATTAATGTGATGATAACTTTAGTGCTTAATCCAATAATCTTGCCAAATAGACTCCTTAATTTCTTAATCAGAACTAAGGATTAGATCCTTAAAGTATGATAATGAAATTGAAGGATCTTCGTAGATCTATCTTTAGATCTTAGAAGTACAGAATTGCAATACTAAACTCTTGGAGAGTTAATGGCTATTCTCAAGGAGACAAAGTCAAAGTTTGCAATAAAGCAAGAAGTGCAAGGTGCACCTTACTTTGATATTCTAGAAGGCCAAGGCTTGGCCAAAGGCTTTTGGGGTACCGTAAAGGGCAAAGGAAAAATCATTATAATCTTCTGGGAAGATAAATGACATATCCCAAAATGTCTGCCTAAATTGTGGCAAATGAGGACACGGAAGCGTGACTGCCGTATGGACAAGGCAGACATGAAGGAATTGAAGAACGGGCAAGGCTCTGACTTCAAATATGTTTGTCATAAATATGTTCACTACTAGTATTAAAATTGGATTTTAAATACTTAGTGTGGTACATAAATATATACTGCTGTGCAGAATCTGCTATGAGCAGGATACTGACTTCAGTTACGATTAATCTGCGAATTGAAAAGGGGACGAAAGTCGCTGTTTTAACCGTAGATACCTAAGTTTAGGAACTACCCTTTGGGTGTGTACTTAAATTAGGAAACTGTTATAATGTAACTAGTTGACTAGATACATTATCTCTATATCAGGGTTTAATCCGTTGCAGATGTACCTTTATATTCTAGAACACTAAGGTGTTTTATTTTATAAAGTTGATATTGAGATAAACACATTAGATGTGAATAACAGTATTTATATTTTGAATATAAATAAATCTCAAGCATATAAAATGACAAACTAATAGCTCAAAATGATTTGATCAGAAGAACTTAATTGTGGCATTATTGTCTGGGACACAATTAAACAAGACTCGTATATCCACACTTTCGAAGAGTGGATACTAGGATAAATTTGATTCCAATCAAATAAAGTCTACGAATCTAGTTTATTGGGCAAAGTGCCTAAAACACCTTTGCTTGGTAAAAGTGCAAAATGCCACCGATCTATTAGCCCTAGTTCATAGTGAAGCAAGTGGGCCCATGTCTAGCTAGGCTAGATGTGGATATGAATATTGTATGACCCTTACGGATGTGGCATCGCGTTATGGTTATGTGTTTCTTTTGAAACACAAATCGGAAACTTTTACAGTTTCGACGCGAAATAGACAACAGATCGACTAAAGTATAATATCGTCACGGTAAGACCGTAATGAAAATACTTAAGCAATAAGTTTCTCAATACTTGAAATAGAACAATATACTTTCAGTGAGGACTCCTCACAGAACACGTCAATTTGACGGTGTGTCCGAACGGATAAATCGAGTTTTGTTAGACATGATAAGGTTAATCATGAGTTGCTTTGAGCTACCATTTCCTTCAACGGATACGCATTAACAATGCATAACTTATTTTGAATAAGGTTCCATAAAAATCTATTTGATAGACTTCATATTGGATATGAACAGGAAAGAAACCGGGTTTCTCATTCCTGATGATTTGGGAATGCTAGGCATATGTTTGGATGATACTAAACTAAAACCCAAATCGGATAAGTGCCTAATTGTGGGTTATCCTAAGGAAACCAAAGTATAGTACTTAAACATCTCACAAGAGAACAATGTAATTGTTGCTCGCCATGCGGTTTTCCTAAGAGGAATACTTATATGCAGTGGTAAGTGGGAGGATAGTAAAACTCGATGAAAATCGGAGTAATACTATTCCAGGCACAGATTCCTAATGGAACATGAATAGTTCATCAAGGATGAAACTATTCCAGTAATCTTCGAATACACAAGAACCGCGTAGGTTGGAGAGAGTCAGAAAATAACCTGGGGTATGGGTTTCTGATCTCACCTCATAAAGATGTCAATCTTATTGAGGAATTCGAACTAACTACGTATGAGGAATGTTGGGTTTCAATCAAGTCCCAAGGATCACAAAAATGCATAAAAACGAGTTGAATACACAAAGGAGTAAGGCGGAATACATACCCACATTGATGGGTTTGATGCTAGGAAGAACAAGTTGCGTTTTTGCCTCCCTCCAAGCTCGGTTTTGGACTCCATTGACCTGCTGTGATGCTCGGTTGGGGCTGTTTTGATGCCTCTAAATTCGGCCATTGATGACTCCATGGAAGCTCAAAGCTTCAAGCTCCAAAAATAAATCCAAGCTCACAAATTCGTTTCCCTATCACCATAATATAACCCATGTGTGTGCTAGCACTACTCTTCTTCATTTGCTTCTCAAAATTCGGTCAAAACAGAAATTTTTGGAGAAGAAATCGGCTTTTGAAACCGTGAAGAAAGAAGAGAAAAAGAGGGAGAGGAAGAGATGCGTAAGTGGTGAGAGAGAGAGAGAAATGATTTTTAGTTTATATATTTATTTTTATTTTCCAAAAACAAAAACAAATATATAAATCATTTTCATATTTATCAAAAGTCAAAAAGCAAAAGTCTATTAAGCTTTTCCAACACCATAATCACTTCTACTTTTACTTTAAGTCACATCACATCACTTTAATAAAGTGACATGTTGTCAAGTCACATCACTCAAAGTGACAATTGATTTGACGCATGATGTGACTAACGATTTGACGTTTGATGTGACTTGCGTGCCACGCTCGAATTCGAAATGCGAATGCGCTCGCAATCACTCTCGGGCTCGGGTTCGCTAATTCCAAATTAACGAATTTTCCGTCGCGTCGTAATTAAATGATTACGCCTAGCGAAATCACTATTCACGTCGCTAATGAATTAATTCTAAATTAATTTGTTCGCCCGAATTAAAATCTAATTTTAATTCCGCGTCGAAATCCAATTTCTTTATAATATATCGATATTATTTTACCGATTAATTCCAAATTAATGCTCTCTCTCTTTAATTAATATTTTATCCCAGATAAAATATCTCCGCATTATAATCCCAGATTAATTTTCTCTCTCTTCTAATTAATCCTAGATTAATTAAAGTGCGAGTTATACATCATCGGTGAATCTTCAGGAAGCGACCCATGAGATCTTCGGATATGTTGGCAGTAAATACGGTCGTCGGATTATCCGAACACATAAGTACCTCGTACTACGTTTATACCGATTTACAAGACAAGGTTGGCTTCTAGCAAAGCGCCATGCCTACCCAATTCTCCAGAAATATTCTTACAGGAATATATAGATCTGTATCAAGCGTAGTATACCGTAGTATTGTGCATATCGGCCCAGTATCAGATAGTCACGTGCTAGGCCTGGGGCTGGATTTGTGTCTGCCCCGTACGAAGCACATGTCGGATGTCTGGTAACTAGTCTCTATAATCGGATATACATGACCTTGTCATAATATCCCGATGGCCGCGCAGCACTTAAGAGCACTAATACCGTATCCTGCGTGACTTATCTCCAATATGACTGAAGTGATACTTCCGTCTTGACATCACACTCACACCCAATACACTACGACTCTCTGATAAACCCAGAAGTGGTGTACGCAGAACCGGTTAAAGCCCTGTACCACCAAGACTAAAGTCTACCATTATCGCAAGTATTAGCGATGTAAGTCTCAAGTTAAGACTATACACACCTACCCTGATTTCGGCCTCCCATAGACACATAGTCATAATACCAATGGGATTCTGAGGGGTCTATCCAGAGCGAAGCTGTTTCCCGTACCATCGGTGAAACACGACCTCCTATCGCACTTGCATAAGTATCCAATACTTAAATATTGAGAACTATGTCGTTGTGCCCTCACAACGCGCACAAGTGCAATACTAGCCTATTCCGCATTATCGATGTCCTGTCTCGATAATACTCCGGCTAGGGATATTTAATGATTAATCCTTGGTGGACTGATACTGTCTCATATCATCTCAATCCAGGAACTAATCATATGGACCTCTCTCTTCATTATATATCTATGGTGATCTAATCACAAATGATGAGAGTGCAATTTCCTTGTCACATAGTTAATTTGTACAACAACACCATGATCTGTACAAATAGTGACGCTATGGGTCATATTATCCAACAATCTCCCACTTGGCACATAGCCAGTCACTCGAGTGTCTAACACCCGAACTATGTACGGTTCGCTCAAATTGCTGAGAAAGATTTTCGTCAGCGGATTTTCGTAATTATCTTCTGACGCGATTTATACGATCATCACATCGCCACGATGCATGATCCGAACGAATCAGATGAATATAGAAGTATATATCTGGATCGTCGATGAGACCTTTAATTCCTTAGCCTGTGCTGACGCCTAGCTCAGCTGCTAAAAGAACTATATCTAATCTAATTAGATTTATTATCGATCCAAATGGCTTCTATTGCTGCCTCAGCTGCAGCAATAATAATCCGGATTTGTTGTTAATTCGGCAACAGTTATCTTGCTCAGAATATTTCCAGCTTACTGTCCCAGTGTTCAAACTTTTATAGTACCGTATTATTTACCGGTTTGGAAACTTGCAGCAGTGATCCCAGTCACTTCTAGTTCTCCATCTCCATAGTTTAAGTCAACATCTTTAGTTCTCTCAGATACTAACAGATGTTCATAATCTTCAATCCAGTGCCTATCACTTGGATTGACCCGATTGTGACTCCATATGCTCAAAGCGTATGAGACACCAATACAAGTACATTTTAAATGTACAATTTCCAGAGAGTGTTAACAACTCCAAATCTATCCATGTAGATCTTTATTCCTTGAATAAAGGTTGTTACTCCCCAGAATTCCACGGAGAATTTCTTATGAAAGCCAAGCTTTCACCGATTGTTTTATGGGAATTTAACTATCAGTTCTCTCCCACTAACCTCCTTATATACACAAGAATCATTTCGTTTTGAATTAAATCACACTCCATTATGATTACATCAAAACGATAATTCCTAGAACCTATGCTTGCTTCAATCCAAACATGGATCGAATAACCAGCAAAACTTGTTTGTCGGTTATACAAAATCGTCAGGATGTTGTAAGCATCCTCCAAAAGGTTTCCTTTTTAGGAAAGCGATTTTGATCTGCAACTGACACATTTCATAAATAAAATATGCAGTTATCAACAAGCATCTTCAAAATGGATTTACCATGGCAACAGATAAAAGGTTGAATCGTTATTAACACAATGTTGATAACGATACCTTTCCGTCAAAAGCCCAGCTTTGTACGTTGGTATGTTGCCTTCCATGTATGTCTTCCTTGAAGACGTTTAATGTACCAATAGGCACAATGCCTTGTGGTACAACAACTAGTATCCAAAATAGTTGTTATACATGGAATCCATTTCGGACTCATGGCACTTTGCCATAATAGGGAGTCGATACCTCGTATCACTTCCTCAAAACGTAGTTGGTGGATATACCTTCATAAGATTGACATCTTTATGAGGTTAGATCAGAAACCCATACCCTAGGTCGTTTTCTGAGTCTATCCGATCTACGAGTGTTTTGTGTATTTGAAGATTAATGGTATAGATTCATCATAGATGAACTATTTGTGTTCCATTAAGGACTTCGTGCCTTGAACAGTATTACTCCGATTTTCATCGAGTATCACTATCCTCCCACTGACAACTGCATATCGGTATTCCTCTCAGGAAAAACCGTATGGTGAGCAACAATCACATTGTTCTCATGTGAGATTTACAAGTACTATACTTAAGGTTTCCCTTAGGATAACCTATATAAGCACTTATCCAATTTGGGTCATTAGTTTGGTATCATCCAAACGTTATGCCTGGCATACCCAAATTACTAGAAATGAGAAACCCCGTTTCTTTCCTGTTCATATCCTATATGACATCTGTCAAACAGATTTATATGGAACCTTATTCTAAATAAGTTTTGCACTGATAATACATATCCTATTGAAGGAAACAGTAGCTCAGAGCGACTCATGATAAACCTTATCATGTCCAACAAAATTCAGTTTTTAGTTCGAACACACCGTCTAACTGACGTGTCTCGGGAGGAGTCCTCATTTGAAAGAATACCGTACTCTTTCATGTACGTATGAAACTTACTGCTTAAGTATTTTCCATTACGGTCTTACCGTGGCGGAATAATACTATAGCCGATCTGTTTTTCTATTTCGTGTCGAAACTCTAAAGTTTCCGATTTGTGTTCTTCAAAAGAAAACAATAACCATAACGTGATGCCACATCCGTTAAGGTCACGAAATATTCATGTTCACATCTAGCCTAGCTAGATATGGGCCCACTTACTTCACCATGAATAGGGCTAACAGATCGGTGGCCCTTTTACTATTACCAAGTAAATAGTATTTTAGGTACTTACCTAATAAACTAGATTCGCAGACCTTATTTGAATAGTCAAATCAGTCCTAGTACCCACTCTTCAAAAGTGTGGATATACGAGTCTAATTAAATTGTGTCCTAGACAACAATGCCACAAATAAGTCTCTATTGATCAAATCAATTTGAGCTATTTATTTGTCATTTTATATGTTTGAGATTTTATTTATATTCAAAATATAAATTCTGTTATTTACATCTAATGTATTTATCTCAGTATCATATTTATATAATAAAACACTTAGTGTTCTATAATATAAAGGTTTTATCCGCAACGGATTAAACACTGATATAGAGATAATGTCTCTAGTCAAACTAGTTACATTATAACAGTTCCTATTTAAGTATATACCCAAAGGGTAGTTCCTAAACTTAGGTATCTACGGTCGAAACAGCGACTTTCGTCCCGTTTCCGATTCGCAGAGAAATCTCGGCTTGAAGTCAGTATCCTGCTCAAAGCAGATTCTGAACATCAATACATATATTTTATGTACCACACTAAGTATTTAAAATCTAATTTCAATACTAGCTGTGAACATAACTAAGACAAACATTTTTAAAGTAAGAGCCTTGCCCTTTCTTTAATTCCTTCGTGTGTGCCATATCCAAATGGTAGTCACTTTGGGATATGTCAATTATCATTTTCAATATTTTAGAAACCTTAGGCCAAGCCTTGGGTTCTTAGAATATCGAAACGATGTGCACCTCGTGCTACATGTCCAATTGCAAACTTTGACTTTATCTCATCTAGAATAGTCAATTAATTCTCCAAGAATTATAAATTGCAATTTTAATACTTCTTAAATCTAAAATAGATTTATGACAAGTATATTAAATTAAGCATTAAAGTCATCATCACATAAATCTTCCAAAGATTTTATGCTCTACTTATTTTGCTTAATTTGGGCTTAAGGTATAATAAGTTATTTTATCAAATAAAGTGACCTATTATTTATTCCCAATTTGAAAATTAAATCATTTAAAAATATTTTAATCCTAGATTATATTTTAAATATCCAACTTTTCAATTTTATCTTGATTACAATAGTCCAACTATTTAATCAACGATTAGTGGTACTATATATATTATATGATTATAATAGTCCAACTATATAATCAAATATAATCCAAATTAATTAACCTCAATTACATTGATTACTATAATCCAATTATAAAATCAACTGTAAACTGAATTAATTAATTCAATATATTGATTAATATAATCCAATTATATATAATCAAGTATAATACAGTCATACTGTTTATTAAAACAACAATTTAAATATTAGTCCAACTAACATTTAATATTACGACGAATAATTTAAATGAGCGCGTATGGCGAGTAATTGAACGAGTATTGCAAATTCAATTCTTGCCTCCCACTATTTTTCGTCGAGCCTCTAACCCTCTGTCGAGTACTCGGGAAACCGTGTTTCCTAGTGGGCTAGGATCCCGTTAAATATCACACAATCTTGACTTTGGCCAACAAATTGTATGATAATTACCTAGGTAGATCTCGAAGATCAATCGGATCTCATCCAACTCCTAGATCCAGTAGGTGGACATCCAAGTCCCAAACATATATCTTATATATGCCTTATACATCGAATGTATACCCTAACCTTTTTCCTCTGAATCAACTAGGCCTTGGCTTTGGCACAACAAACCTAGTGATCCCAGTCAAGCGCGGACCCATTGACATGGAAGCTTCGTAATCAATGTCAATGGACAAGAAGTGGTCTTGACTTTGGCCAACAAACCACAACTTGGACACGACACCGATATGGAACAAAGCCTCGTGATAAAAACACATCTTCGACGGACAAGGGCTTGACTTTGGCCAACAACCCCTGCCAATCTCAGATCTTGAGTAAGAATCACTCAATGGTAGGAAAACGCATGATATTTTATGAGGGTTTTTCGCGTGCAATTGGCACCAATTTTATTATCTTTGTTAAGGTCTCATCATCATACACCCTTAAACATGCATTCTAAACACATAATAAAGCGCATATGATAAATAATAATGATATGCGGATGGATATTTTACATTGATCCTAGATCAAATCTCTCACTTTCTCTCTCCCGCTAGCACAAATATTTCTTCTACCCTAGTTACACTACACTTCTAAAGAAACCTCATATACATAGAGGGGAATAGGTGAGAAGAGAATACAAAGAATAGGAGATAAGGCTGGACTCGCAGGTCCAATTAATAAATCAAATTTGTTACAATTTCCAAAATCGCCCCACCCAGCTAATATCCATCCGATATACATTATTCAAACATCACAACCATGTATTCATACAAGCATGTTATCAATCAATCAATCAAATTAATTAATCTTGATAATTAGTGATCATCCAATGTTCAAACAAAGATTTGATTTTGTTCGAGTCAAACTCGTATTGCGAACACGTAACAAAGTACGATTTCTACGAATTAAATTAAATTACATAATTAAATCCAATTTAATACGCATTTAATTCAATTCATTATTAATTCCAATTTAAATATTACACTTTATAAAAAAAAACCTTTACGACTTAAATTCCAAATTTAATCGTTACGGTCTCAAAGCCCGATTAATATCGAATATTAATTTAATTAAAGTCCAATGGGCTTTTAATTAATTTCTTGAGGCGTGGACTTTTGGTCAACTCGGGTCAACCCGCAACCAAAGTCCAATCCGGGAGTTACCCCATAAGCCCATAAATTAATTTAGGCCCAATTAAACGTTAAAGGTTCATTAGTCGCATTTGGGCCTTTTGGAAGCGGTTTTGGGCCTAATTGGATCAACCAATTTTGGCCTAAACCAACTTTGTACAACAAAGTCCAATAAACCCAATAACAACTTTAAAAAGCCCAAATCCAATTTTAAGCCCAATAATTTAATTTCAAAAATTCTAATTTTCCAATTAAATTACCTAAAGTGTATAGCATTATTAATTACCCAAATCAAAGTTTCCAAAACATGAAATTTGTCCAATTAATCATGCTTAACATCAATTAATCATGTCCAACATAATTAAATCAAAATCAAACCCAATTTTATACATGCTAAAGTCTCGGCCATAAGGGGAAAAAATGCCCAAATCAAATTCAATCCAATTGAACCCAATCAAACATAATTCAACATCCCCAAATGATTTCTAAGTCATCCAATGAACAAAAAATCAAAAAACCAAGACATTAGGGCACTTGCCAAATTCGGCCATCACAAGCAAATTGGGGAAAAAATTGTTCCAAACACTTTTCATCAAATTGATCTAATCAATCATCAATTAAACAACATTCAAGCATTCTAAATCATCCAATTTCATTAAACATGCTCAAAATCAAGTTTACCCAAATTTTTCATGCCCAAATTTGGGGAAAAATGGATCCAACCAAATTTCATGAAATTTTATGCACAACATCAATTCAACCTCATTCAAGCATACTATACTAAATAATTTAATCATTTGATGCTCAAATTGAGTTTACCCAAATTAAAGTTTTGGCCAACAATAAGCAAATTGGGGAAAATCAATCCAATCAATTTTTCTTCAAATTGATTACATATAACTCTAATTTAATCACATACATACAAACATTCTTAAACAAACAATTTGTCAAAGTCATGCTTAAATAAAAAAGCCCCAAATTTTGCTCAAGAACCCTAAATTCGTTTTATGCAACCAATAGCTCAAGATACCATTGTTGAGTTTCAATCAAGTCCCAAGAATCATCAATCATGCTAAAAACGAGTTGAATACAACCAAAGAGTAAGGCGGAATACATACTCAGATTGATGGGTTTGATGCTAGGAAGAACAAGATGCGTTTTCCTCCTTGTTGGTGCTCGGTTTGGCCTCAAAAACAGCAGGGGCTGCTCGGTTTTGGTCCTCTTTGCGTCTCCAAAAATCGGCCATGGGTGGTCTCATGGAAGCTCCAAGCTTCAAGCTCCAAAATTGATTCCAAGCTCATGAATTCGTTTCCCTATCACCTATGTATAACCCAAGGTGTGCTAGCACTTCTTCATCTTCCTTGCTTCTCCTTTAATCGGTCATATAACCAGAAATTTTAGGGAAGAAACGGTTCAAAACCGTGAAGGAGAAGAGAGGGAAAGAGATGGAGAGAAAAATGCGTAAAAGGAGAGAGAGAGAAAGAAAAGTGTAATTAGGTTTATATATTTTAATTTCCAAAATTAATAATAATAATACCTTTACCACTTTTTATTTCTATTAAAACAATTCCTTTTACTTTTCAAAAGCAAAAGTCAAAAAGCAAAAAAGTGCTTTTTTCAATTATCTATCACTATTCACATCAAGTCACTTTAATAAAGTGACAACATTCATATCACATCACTCAAAGTGACAAGTGATTTGACGATTGATGCGAGTAGTGATTTGACGCTTGATGTGACTTGCCTGCCGCGTTCGAATTCGAAATACGAATGCGCTCGCAATCACTCTCGGGCTCGAGTTCGCTAATTCCAAATTAACGAATTTTCGGTCGCGTCGTAATTAAATGATTACGCCTAGCGAAATCACTATTTACGTCGCTAACGAATTAATTCTAAATTAATTCGTTCGCCCGAATTAAAATCTAATTTTAATTTCGCGTCGAAATCCAATTTCTAATAATATATCAAATATATTATTTTATCGATTAATTCCAAATTAATCGTTCTCTCTCTTTAACGATATTTTATCCGAGATAAAATATCTCCGTAATTAATCCCAGATTAATTTTCTCTCTCATCGAATTAATCCCAGATTAATTTTCTCTCTTCCAATTAATCCCAGATTAATTAAAGTGCGAGTCATAATCAAGTCGGTGAAATCAGGAAGTGACCATGAGATCTCCAGATATATTGGCAGTAAATACGGTCGTCGGACTATCCGAACATGTAAGTATCGCGTACTACGTTTATACCGATTTACAAGACAAGGTTGGCTTCTAGCAAAGCGCCATGCCTACCCAATTCTCCAGAAATATTCTTACAGGAATATATAGATCTGTATCAAGCGTAGTATACCGTAGTATTGTGTATATCGGCCCAGTATCGGATAGTCACGTGCTAGGGCTGGGGCTGGATAAGTGTCTGCCCCGTCCGAAGCACATGTCGGATGTCTGGTAACTAGTCTCTATAATCGGATATACATGACCTTGTCATAATATCCCGATGGCGCGCAGCACTTAAGAGCACTAATATCGTATCCTGCGTGACATCATCTCCAATATGACTGAAGGGATACTTCCGTCTTGACATCACACCCAATACACTACGACTCTCTGATAAACCCAGAAGTGGTGTACGCAGAACCGGTTAAAGCCCTGTACCACCAAGACCAAAGTCTACCGATTATCGCAAGTTTTAGCGATGTAAGTCTCAGGTTAAGACTATACACACCTACCCTGATTTCGGCCTCCCATAGACACATAGTCATAATACCAATGGGATTTCGAGGGGTCTATCTAGAGCGAAGCTGTTTCCCGTACCATCGGTGAAACACGACCTCCTATCACACTTGCATAAGTATCCAATACTTATATATATGAGAACTATGTCGTTGTGCCCTCACAATGCGCACAAGTGCAATACTAGCCTATTCCGCATTATTGATGTCCTGTCTCGATAATACTCCGGCTAGGGATATTTAATGATTAATCCTTCGTGGACTGATACTGTCTCATATCATTCTCAACAGGAACTAATCATATGGACCTCTCTTCATTATATATCTATGGTGATATAATCACAAATGATGAGAGTGTAATTTCCTTGTCACATAGTTAATTGTAAACAACACCGTGATCTGTACAAATAGTGACTCTATGGGTCATATTATCCAACAATCGGGATATTATGACAAGGTCATGTATATCCGATTATAGAGACTAGTTACCAGACATCCGACATGTGCTTCGGACGGGGCAGACACTTATCCAGCCCCAGCCCTAGCACGTGACTATCTGATACTGGGCCGATATACATAATACTTGGTATACTACGCTTGATATAGATCTTAAATATTCTTAGATGAATATGACCGGAAAATTGGGTAGACTTCGTGCTTTGCTAGAAGCCGATCTTGTCTCGTAAATCGGTAGAACGTAGTACTTGGTACGTACGTGATTCGGATACTCCGACGACCGTATTTACTGCCGACTTATCCGGGGATCTCATGGGTCGCTTCCCAGTGATCCACCGATGACGCATGACTCGCACATTATTAATCTTGGATTAATTTGATGAGAGAGAAAATTAATCTAGGATTAATTACGGAGATATTTTATCTAGGATAAAATATCGTCTAAAGAGAGGAAATGATTAATTCGGAATTATTGATTTAAATTATATATTCGATATATTAAACGAAATTAGATTTCGACGCAGAATTGAAATTGGATTTTAATTCGGGCGAACGAATTAATTTAGAATTAATTCGTTAGCGACGTGAATAGTGAATTCACTAGGCGTATCATTTAATTACGACGCGACGGAAAATTCGCTAATTGAGAATTAGTGAACCCGAGCCCGAGTGTGATTGCGAGCGCATTCGTATTTCAAATGTGAGTGCGGCAATGCAAGTCACATCAAGCGTCAAATCATTCGTCACATCAAGCGTCAAATCAAATGTCACTTTGAGTGATGTGATTGATTGATTGAAAGACACACATCACTTTATTAAAGTAAAATGAATAGTTGATGTGTGTTGTTGGAATAGTGTTTGGTGGTGGTTGTAAGCATTTACTTTTTGATTTTAATTAATTGATTAGTAATTGTTTGATATATTTTTATGAAAAATATAAAGTGATTTTGGAAATCATTTACTAACCTAATACACATTTTCCCTCCTCTTTTTTCTCTCATTATTCACGCCCAAATGGGCAGTAAAATGCTCACTGGTTTTCTTCATTTTGGGCGTGAGTTTGGGAAGCAATGTGCCTTGATTTTGTGGCAAATTCAAGAAGAGCTAGCACTCCGAGAGACTTGCGAATGTGGTAGGGAGGTTCACCCATGAGTCGGGAACCATTCGACGAAGATTCGAAGCTCAAAACTTGACTCAAAACTGAAACTGTCAAGGCAGTGGACTACACTGCAGTTGCGTTTTTGCAAGGGAAAAATCAATTCTGTTTGTTGCCGATTCGTCTCAATCGATCGATGTGAGTATTCCGCTACCTCCTTTGGTGTATTCACACATGTATTTTATGTCTTGTTTGATCTGGGACCTAGATATAAACCTAACACCAAGAACAAATCATAGGGACCTCCTATCATTTATACATCTAGGTGATCTAATCACAAATGATAAGATTGCAATCTCCTTTGTCACATAGTTAATTTGTACAACAACACCGTGATCTATACAAATAGTGACTCTCCCACTTGGCCTATAACCAGTCATTCTAGTGTCTTACACCCGAACTATGTACGGTTGGCTCAAAATGCTGAGAAAAGACTTTCGTCAGCGGATTTGCATGATTATCGTCTGATGCAATTTATACGATCATCGCATCGCTACGATGTATGATCCGAACGAATCAGATGATTATCGTGGTATGTATCTGGATCATTTATGAGACCATTAATTTTTTAACCTGTGCTAACGCCTAGCTCAACTGCTAACAGAATTATATCTAATCTAATTAGATTTATTATCGACCTAGAAGGCTTCTATTGCCGCCTCAGCTGCTGCAATAACCTGTATTTGTTTTTTATTCGGTAACAGTATCTTGCTTGGAATATTTCCAGCTCACTATTTCGTTATTCAAACTTTGTAGTACCGTTTTAGGACTTGTAGTCATTTTATCGGTTTGGAAACTTGCTACAGTGATCCCAGTCACTTCAAGTTCTCCTTCACCATAGACTAAGACATCATCCTTAGTTCTCTAAGATAGTAATGGATGTTCCTAACATCAATCCAGTGACTATCACTAGGATTGGCCTGTTTGTGAATCCATATGCTCAAATCATATGAGACACCAGGTCGCGTACATTTTTCAATGTACGAGTTCTGTGAGAGTTTTTCATGAAAGCCAAGCTTTCACCGATTGTTTTTATGGGAATATCATTTCCAAGAAATGACATATTATCATTATTTTATTGGACAGCCACTGTCAGTGCGCTCCCACTAACCCTCTTATATACACAAGATTCATTTCGTTTTGAATTAAATCATAAACTATTATGATTACATCAAAACGATAATTCCAAGAACCTAATGCTTGCTTCAATCCAAACATGGATCAAATAACCTGCAAACCTTGTTTGCTAGTTTTTGTACGACAAAACCGTCAGGATGTTGTAAACATCCTCCAAAAGGTTTCCTTTTCAGGAAAGCGATTTTCCCATTAAGCTGACATATTTCACAAATGAAACATGCAGCTTTAGCAAGCATTATCCAAATGGATATACCGTGGCAACAAGTAAAAGCTTTCGTCGTAATCAACACAATGTTGATAACGATACCTTTCCGCTAAAAGCCTAGCTTTATATGTTGGTATGTTGCCATCCATGTACGTCTTCCTTGAAGACAGATATAGTACCAATAGGCACAATGCCTTCTGGTACATAAACTAGTATCCAAACTAAGTTGATATACATGGAATCCATTTCGGACTCATGGCACTTTGCCATAATAGGGAGTCGATACCTTGTATCACTTCCTCATACGTAGTTAGTTGGTGTTCCTCAATAAGATAGACATCTTTATGAGGTGAGATCAGAAACCCATACCCCAGGTTGTTTTCTGACTCTCTCCGACTTACGCGGTTCTTGTGTATTCGATGATTAATGGTATAGTTTCATCCTTGATGAACTATTTATGTTCCATTAAGGAATCGGTGCCAGGAATAGTATTACTCTGATTTTCATCGAGTTTTACTATCCTCCCACTTACCACTGCATATCGGTATTCCTCTTAGGAAAACCGCATGGTGAGCAACAATCTAATTGTTCTCTAGTGAGTTGTATAAGTACAATACTTTGGTATTCCTAGGATAACCGACAATTGGCACTTATCCAATTTGGTTTTTAGTTTGGTATCATACAAACATATGTCTAGCATACCCAAATTTTCAGGAATGAGAAACCCGGTTTGCTTCCCGTTCATATCTAATATGATATCTTTCAAACAAATTTTTATGGAACCTTATTCTAAATAAGTTCTGGACTATTTAAAGCTTATCCCTTGAAGGAAATGGTAGCTCAGAGCGACTCATGATTAACCTTATCATGTCCAACAAAATTCGGTTACTCTGTTCGGACACACCGTCAAACTGACGTGTTCCGGAAGGAGTCCTCATTTGAAAGAATACTTTATTCTTTCAATTGTAATAGAAACTTATTGCTTAAGTATTTTCCATTACGGTCTTACCGTGACGGTATAATACTATAGCCAATCTGTTTGTCTATTTTCGTGTCGAGAACTCTAAAAGATTTTGATTTATGTTCCATTAAGAGACACATAACCATAACCCGATGCCACATCCGTATAGGTAACGAAAAATCCATATCCATCTCTAGCCTAGCTAGACATGAGGCCACTTGCTTCACTATGAACTAAGGCTAACAGATTGGTGGCATTTACACTTTTACCAAGTAAATAGTGTTATAGGCACATTGCCCAATAAACTAGATTCGTAGACTTTATTTGAATGGAATCAAAACAGTCCTAGTATCCACTCTTCAAAAGTATGAATATACGATTCTTGTTTAATTGTGTCCTAGAAAACAATGCCACAATTGAGTTTCTTCTGATCAAATCAGTTGAGCTATTTGTTTGTCATATTATATATTCGAGATTTATTTATATTCAAAATATAAATGTTGTTATTCACATCTAATGTGTTTATCTCAATATCATCTTTATATAATAAAACACTTTAGTGTTCTAGAATATAAGGGTTCACCCACAGCGGGTTAAACACTGATATAAAGATAATGTTTCTAGTCAAACTAGTTACATTATAACAGTTTCCAATTTTAGGTACTCACCCGAGGGTAGTTCCTAAATTTTGGTATCTACGGTTAAAACAGCGACTTTCGTCCCGTTTCCAATTCGCAGATTTATCTCAATTGAAGTCAGTATCCTGTTCAAAATAGATTCTGAACATCAACATATAAATTTATGTACCACACTAAGTATTTAAAATCCAATTTAATACTAGTTGTGAACATAATGTTGACAAACATATTTGAAGTCAGAGCCAAGCCCGTCTACAATTCCTTCATGTCTACTTTGTCCAAACGACAGTCACGCTTCCGCGATCCCGTTTGCCACATTTAGGCAAACATTTTGGGATATGTCCTTTAACTTCCTAGAAGATTATAATAATTTTGCCTTTGCCGTTTTCAACATTCCAGAAGCCTTTGGCCTAGCCTCGACCTTCTAGAATATCGAAGTAAGATGCGCCTTGCGCTACTTGCCTAATTGCAAACTTTGACTTTATCTCCTTGAGAATATCCATTAACTCTCCAAGAGTTATTTATTGCAATTTATTACTTCTAAAATCTAAGTATAGATTTATGAAGATCCTTCAATTTCTTTATCATACTTTAAGAATCTAATTCTTAGTTCTGATTCAGAAATTAAGGAGTCTACTGCGACAAGCTTAATGGATTAAGCGCTAAAGTTATCATCACATAAATCTTCCAAAGATTATGCTCTATTATTTGCTTAACTCCGAGCTTAGGCATAATATGTTATTTTATCAAATAAAGTAACTTATTATTTTTCAGGACCATCCTGAAATTTATTCCCAATTTGAAAATTAAACCATTTAAATACATTTTCCCTAGGATTATATTTTAAATGTCAATCTTTCAATTTAATCTTGATTTTAATAGTCCAACTATTTAATCAACGATTTCGGTACTATTAATTATAATGATTACAATAGTCCAACTATTTAATCAACTATAATTTAATAGATTAAAATCAATTATATTGATTACTATAATCCAATTATAAAATCAACTATAAATGAATAGTTTGAATACAGTCCAACTGTTAATTAAAACAACGGTTAAATATTAGTCCAACTAACATTTAATTTCTTTGACGAATGATATTTGTTTGAGCGCGTATGGCAAGTAATTAAACGAATATTGCAAATTCAATTCTTGCCTCCCACTATTTTTCGGCGAGCCTCTAACCCTCTGTCGAGTACTCGGGAAACCGTGTTTCCTAGTGGGCTAGGATACCGTTAAATATCACACAATCTTGACTTTGGCCAACAAATTGTATGATAATTAACTAGGTAAATCTCTAAGATCAATTGGATCTAATCCAATTCCTAGATCCAGTAGGGGAACATCCAAGTCCGAAACATATATCTTATATATGCCAATACATCCAATGTATTACCTAACCTTTTTCCTCTGAATCAACTAAGCCTTGGCTTTGGCACAACAAACTTAGTGATCCCAGTTAAGCGCGACCCATTGACCATGGAAAGCTTCATAATCAATGTCGATGGACAAGAAGTGGTCTTGACTTTGGCCAACAAACCACAACAAAGACAAGACACCAATATGGAACAAAGCCTTCGTGATTCAAACACATCCTCGACGAACAAAGGCCTTGACTTTGGCCAACAAGCCAATGCCAGTCTCGGATCTTGAGTGAGAATCACTCAATGGAAGGAAAAACGCTTAATATTTTGCGAGGGTTTTTCGTGTGCAAATTGGCAACCAATTTATTATCTTTGTTAAGGTCTCATCATCATACACCCTTAAACATGCATTCTAAACACATAATAAAGCGCGTATAAATAAATAATAATGATATGCGGATGGATACTTTACACATTGATCCTAAATCAAATCTCTCCATTTCTCTCTCCCGCTAGCACATGTATCACTTCTACCTGTTACACTACACTTCTAAAGAAACCTCATTTACATTGAGGGGAATAGGTGAGAAGAGAATACAAAGAGTATGGAGGTGATAAGGCTGGACATGGAGGTCCAATTAATAAATCAAATTTATTACAATAATTTCTAAAATTGCCCCACCCATCTAATATCCATCTGATATACATTATTCATGCATCACAATCATGTATTCACACAAGCATGTTATCAATCAATCTAATCCAATTAATTAATCTGATAATTAGTGACCATCCAATGTTCAAACAACGATTCGATTTTGCGCGAGTCAAACTCGTTTTGCGAATAAGTACTCAAAGTATGAAATCTCGAATTAAATTAAACTACATAATTAAATCCAATTAAATTTGTATTTAATTCAAATTCACTATTTAATTCCAAATTAAATATTACACTTTATTAATAAACCTTTACGACTTAAATTCCAAATTTAATCGTTACGGGTCTCAAAGCCCGATTAACGTCCAACGTTTATTTTATTAAAGTCCAATGGGCTTTTAATTAATTTCTTTAAGGCGTGGTTTTTTGGTCAACTCGGGTCGAACCCAATAACCAAAGTCTAATCCGAGAGTTACCCCATAAGCCCAGAAATCAATTTAGGCCCAATTAAACTTTAAAGGTCCATTAGTCGCATTTGGGCTTTATGGAGGCGATTTTGGGCCTAATTGGATCCAACCAATTTAGCCTGAACCCAACTTGGTACAACCAAGCCCAATAAGCTCATTTACAACATAACAAGCCCAAATCCAATTTAAGGCCCAACATAATTAAATTACAAAAATTCCAAATTCCCAATTTAATTACATAAAGTGTATTACACAATTAATTACCCAAATCAATATTTCCAAAATACGAATTAGCCTAATTAATCATGCTCATTTACATCAATTTGTGTCCAACACATTTTATCAAAAAATCAAACCCAAACATGCTTAAGGCTCTCGGCAATTTAAGGGGATTTTGTGTCTAATTCGGTTTCAATCCAATTAATTCTACAATCGACATTAAATCAACATCCTAAATCGTTTCAAGTCATCCAATGATCAACGAAACAAAAATCACCAAGAATTTAGGGCTCTCTAACTCTCGGCTTTTAGGGTTTATTATGCCAAATTACAAATCCAATCCAATTGAATCAAATTCAACATTAAATCAATATCCCCAAATGATTTCCAACTCATCCAATGAATCAAAATTAAAATACCAAGACATTAGGGTTCATGTCATTTTCGGCCAAGCCTTCCAAAATTGGGGAAATTTGTTCCAAACACAATTTCTTCAAATTGATCTAATCAATCCTTAATTTAACATCAATTAAGCATATTAATTCATCCAATTTCAATATACATGCTCAAAATCAATTTTGCCCAATTTTAACCCTAAATCAATTTAATGCTCAATATTAGCTCAATATACCATTGTTGGTTTCTATTAAGGTCCCAAGGATCATTATCAAGCAAGAAACAAGTATGAATACACAAAGGAGAATGGCGGAATCATACTCACATTGAAGGGATTGGATGCTACGAAGAACAAAATCATTTTCTGCTCCTCCAAGGTGCTCGGCAGTGGCAGATTTTTGAGTCTTCAAATTCGGCTTTGGCTTGATCCATGAAGCTCCAAGCTTTGTTTGGTCATTCCTTGCTCATGAGATGATTTGCCTATCACCTTGTATGCCTCCTAGAGTGTCCTAGCACCTTGATGATTTGCCATAAATCATCATTTTCTTCCCTTGAACACACGGTTTTTAGTAGCAGAAAACAGATAAGAAAATGGCGTGAGAGAGAAGAAGGTTTTGGCTCCAAAACCTTGTACCATGAGAGAGATATGAAAATGTGTAATTGTTTTATTAATTTCCAAAATCAATTAACATATACCATTTTACAATTTTCAAAAGTGAAGCATTAAATGCCTTCAACCACCAACATCAATCAATCAAGTGACTACTTGTCACATCACTCAAAGTGACATGTGATTGGACGATTGATGCGACTAATGATTTGACGCTTGATTTCACTTGCGTGCCACACTCGAATTCGAAATGCGAATGCGCTCGCAAACAATCTCGGGCTCGGGTTCGCTAATTCCAAATTAATGAATTTTTCGTTGCGACGCAATTAAATGATTATGCCTAGCGAAATCACTATTCACATCACTGACGAATTAATTCTAAATTAACTCGTTCGTCCGAATTAAAATATAATTTTAATTCCGCGTCAAAATCCAATTTCGTTTAATATATCAAATATATTAATTAATCGATTAATTCCAAATTAATCGTTATATCTCTTTTAATGATATTTTATCCCAGATAAAATATCTATGTAATCAATCCCAAATTAATTTTCTCTTTCATCATTAATTAATCCAGATTAATAAAAGTGCGAGTCATACGTCATCGGTGAATCTTCGGGAAGCGACCCACGAGATCCTCGGATATGTTGGCAGTAAATTCGGTCATCGGACTATCCGAACACGTAAGTACCTAGTACTACGTTTGTACCGATTTACAAGACAAGGTTGGCTTCAAGCAAAGCGCCATGCCTACCCAATTCTCTAGAAACATGCTTATAGGAATAAGCGATCTATATCAGGCGTAGTATACGTAGTATTGTGTATGTCGATCCAGTATCAGACTGTCACGTGCTAGGCCTGGGGTTGGAATTGTGTCTGCCCCGTACGAAGCATATGTCGTATGTCTGGTAACTAGTCTCTACAATCGGATATACATGACCTTGTCATAATATCCCGATAGCTGTAGCATTTAAGAGAACCAGTCCCGTATCCTACGTGACATCATCTCCACTATGACTGGAGTGATACTTCCGTCTTGACATCACACCCAACACACTATGATTCTCGATATACCCAGAAGAGGCGTACACAGAAACCGGTTAAAGCCCTGGACGACCAAAACCAAAGTATATTGATTGTCGAAAGCATTAGCGGTGCAAGTCTCGGGTTAAGACCAAATACTCCTACCCTGATTTCGGACTTCCATAGACACATAGTCATACTACCAATGGAATTCCGAGGGGGTCTATCCAGAGCGAAGCTGTTTCCCGTACCATCGGTAAAACACAACATCCTATTACACTTGCTTGAGTATCCTATACCCAAATATATGATAACTATATTGTTATGCCCTCACAACGCGCACAAGTGTAATACTAGTCTTTTACGCATTTATCGATGTCTAGTCTCGATAATACTCTGACTAGGGATATTTAATGATTTATCCTTCGTGGACTAATACTGTCTCATATCATTCTCAATCCAGGAATAAATCATAGGGACCTCCTATCATTTATACATCTAGGTGATCTAATCACAAATGATAAAAGTGCAATCTCCTTTGTCACATAGTTAATTTGTACAACAACACTGTGATCTGTACAAATAGTGACGCTATGGGTCATAATTGTCCAACACTGGACACACAGGTCCAATTAATAAATTCTAAATTTATTACAATAATTTCCAAAATTTCCCTCACCCATCTAATATCCATCTGATATGCATTATTCATAAATCGCATCCATGTATTCACACAAGCATGTTATCAATCAATCTAATCCAATTAATTAATCTGAAAATTAATGACCATCCAATGTTCAAACAACGATTTGATTTTGCGTGAGTCCAACTCGTTTTACGAATAAGTACTCAAAGTACGAATTCTTGAATTATATTAAACTACAACATTAAATCCAATTTAATTTGGATTTCATACTAATTCTATATTTAATTCTAAATTAAATAATTACACTTTATTAATGTACCTTTACGACTTAGATTCCAAATCTAATAGTTACGGGTCTCAAAGACCGATTAACATCCAATGTCAATTTAATTTAAAGTCCAATAGGCTTTTAATTAATTGCTTAAGGCATGTACTTTTGGTCAATATGGGTAAAACCCAAATACCAAAGCCCATTTAAGGAATCACCCTTATTTGCCAAGAAACCAATTTAGGCCCATTAGGCCCAATTATAATTAAAGGTTCATCAAGTCATAATTGGACTTTATGGATATGGTTTTGGCCACAATTGGATCCAACCAATTAGCCTATACCAAACTTGGCCCAACCAAGCCCATTAAGCCCAATTACAACTTTAAAAGCCCAATTCCAAATTTGGCCCAATTAATTAAATTACCAAAATTCCAAATTTCCCAATTCAATTAATCTAAAGTGTATGCCATAATTAATTAACCAAATAAACATTTCCAAAATACTAATTCACTCAATTAATTATGCTCATTTTCATCAAAACATGTCCAACACATTTGAATCAAAAATCAATCATTTTCCATGCTAACATGTCCACGGCAATTAGGGATTATTTTTCCAATTCAAAATTCAATCCAATTAAATCTCAAATCAACATTTCCCATATGATTTCAACTCATCCAATGAATCAAAAACACAAAAATCATCATGACATAGGGCAGTCCAACTTTCGGCCAAGCGATAAAATGGGGAAAATTTTGATCCAATCCAATTTTCATCAAATTGATCTTGCATAACACTATGTTATCATAATTTAAGCATATCCAAACAATCAATTTCACTCAAACATGCTAAAATCAATTTTGCCCAATTTTACCAAAAATTCAATTCCATGCTCAAAATAGCTCAAGATACCATTGTTGGGTTTCTAGTTAGTCCCAAGATCTATTTCAAGCAAGAAACATGTGTGAATACCACAATGAAGAATGGCGGAATCATACTTACATTGAATGGCTTTGCGATGCGACGAACACAAAACTTTTGGCTCCTCCTAGAAGCTCTCGGCAATGGCCCAAATTTGTGCTCCTCCATTTTCGGTCATGTCCTCCAATGATGCTCCAAGCTCCAAGCTTTCCAAATGGTGATTCCATGCTCACAAGTTGGTTTCCCTATCACCTTGGATGACCCTTTATGTGCTAGCAATGAAAAGATTTGCCACAAATTTTCCTTATTTCTTCTTGTTATTTTCGGCCTAGCCAAAAATTGGAGAAGAGAGAGTTTGGCCTCCTTGGCCGAAAAAGAGAGGGAGAGAGTAGTAAGAAAAAAATGTGTTGTGTGTTTTGTATATCTAATACCAAAAATAAAAGTCAAATACCAATTATTAAAATAATGGTATATGTCTTTCACTCACACTTGAGTGTAACACTCTTCCATCAATTTCCATCACTATTCACATCAATGATGACAAGCATCACTTCACTCAAAGTGATGTGACATCTATCACTTGATTGACTAGTGATTTGACGCTTGATGTGACTTATGGGCCGCACTTGAATTCGAAATGCGAGTGCGCCCGTAAACACTCCCGGGCTCGGGTTCGCCAATTCTGAATTAACGAATTTTCCATTGTGACGAAATTAAATCAAATTGAATTAAATAATTATGCCTAGCAAAATTACTATTCACGTCGCTAACGAATTAATTCTAAATTAACTCGTTCGCCCGAATTAAAATCTAATTTTAATTCCGCGTCGAAATCTAATTTCGTATAATATATCGAATATATTATTTTATAGATTAATTCGAAATTAATCGTTCTCCCTCTTTAAATAATATTTTATCCCAGATAAAATATCTCTGAAATTAATCCCAGATTAATTTTCTCTCTTATAATTAATCCCAGATTAATAAAGTGCGAGTCATACGTCATCGGTGAATCTTCGGGAAGCGACCCATGAGATCCCCGGATATGTTGGCAGTAAATCCGGTCGTCGGACTATCCGAACACGTATGTACCTAGTACTACGTTTTTACCGATTTACAAGACATGGTTGGCTTCTAGCAAAGCACCGTGCCTGCCCAATTCTCCAGAAATATTCTTACTGGAATATGTGATCTATATCAGGCGTAATATACATAGTATTGCGTATTTCGATTCAGTATCGGATGTCACGTGCAAGGCCTGGGGATGGAATTGTGTCTTCCACGTACGAAGCACATATCGGATCTCTGGTAACTAGTCTCTATAATCGGATAATCATGACCTAGTCATATTATCTCGATGACTGCAGTACATAAAATCATCAGTTCCGTATCCTACATGATCATCATCTCTACTATGACTGGAGTGATACTTCCATCTTGACATCACACCCAATACAGTACGATTCTCAATATACCCAGAAGAGGCATACACAGAACCTGTTAAAACCCTGGACGACCAAAACTAAAGTATATTGATTGTCGCAAGTATTAACGGTGCAAGTCTCAAGTTAAGACCAAATACACCTACCATGATTCGGACTTCCATAGACACATAGTCATACTACCAATGGAATTATGAGGGGTCTATCAAGAGCGAAGCTGTTCCTGTACCATCGGTAAACACAACCTCATATTACACTTGCATGAGTATCATATACCCAAATATATGAGAACAATGTCGTTATACTCCCACAACGCGCACAAGTGTAATACTAGTATATTCTGCATTATCAATGTCCAATCTCGATAATACTACGACTAGGGATATTTAATGATTAAACCTTCGTGGATTGATACTGTCTCATATCATCTCAATCTGGAACTAATCATATGGACCTTCTATCATTTATACATCTTGGTAATCTAATTACAAATGATAAAAGGGCAATTTCCTTTGTCACATAGCTAATTTGTACAACAACACCATGATATGCACAAATAGTGATGTTATGGGTCATAATTGTCCAACAGTGCGCGTTATGGAAGCGTAACGGCATAATTCTCATATATTTAAGTATTGGATACTTATGCAAGTGTGATAGGAGGTTCTATTTACCGATGGTATGGGAATAGATTCACTCTAGATTGACCCTTCGGAATCCCATTGGTAGTATGACTATATGTCTATGGGAATCTGAATCAAGGTAGGTGTATTTGGTCGTAACCTAATACTTGCATCGTTAATACTTACGACAATCAGTATACCTTGGTTTTGGTCGTCTGGGGCTTTAACTGGTTCTATGTATGCCTCTTCTGGGTATACTGAGAATCGTAGTGTATTGGGTGTGATGTCAAGATGGAAGTATCACTTCATTCATAAGGATATGATGATCACGCAGGGATACGGAACTGGAACTCTTAAGTACTACAGTCATCGGGATAATATGACTAGTTCAAGATTATCCGATTATAGAGAATAGTTTCCAGTGATCCGATATATGCTTCGTATGGGGCAGACATAATTCTAGGCCCAGCCCTTGCATGTGACATGTGATACTGGATCGTACTACTTAAAACATTGTATACTATGCCTGATAAAGATTATATATTCCTTTAAAGAATATATCTGGAGAATTGGGTAGGCACGGTGGTTTGCTAGAAGCCAACCATGTCTTATCGGTAAGAACGTGGTACCGGGTACGCACGTGTTCGGATAGTCCGATGACCGTATTTACTGCCAACATATCCAGTGATCTCTTGGGTCGCTTCCCAAAGAGTCACCGATGATATTTGACTCGAACAAGAATTAATCTGGGATTATTTACGGCAAGAATTAATCTGGGATTAATTAACAGAGAAAGAATTAATATGTGATTAATTGCGTCGAGAATTTATCTGGGATTAAATTCATCGAGAAGAGAGAACGCAATTAATTTGGAATTAATCGGCAAAATGAATTTAATAGTGAAATTAGATTTTACTATTTAATTAATTGGGCTAAAATAATATATTAGATATATTAATTGAAATTAGATTTCAACGCGGAATTTAAATTTGATTTTAATTCAAGCGAACGAATTAATTTAGAATTAATTCGTAAGCGACTTTAATAATAATTTTGTAAGGCATAATTATTTAATTAAATTGGATTTAATTAAGTCGCAATGGAAAATTCGTTTAATTCAGAATTAAATGAACCTGGGCCCGAGCGAAGTTGCGTGTTGGATTGTCCGCCTTAAATTTGGAATTTAAAGTGTGGCCTACCAACTTACATCAATGTGTTTGACATTTGATGGAATTAGGTAATTGGTTTAGTGAAAGCTTGGATTGCTTTTTCTACACTCAAACCAAACCAACACACTTTGTTTTATTTTTTAAATGATATACCAACTTTGAAGTTGACTTTGGTAATTGTTTTTTGAAATCAAAAATATCAAAACACAAAAATCTCTCTCTCCCTCTTGCTTTTGCCGTGACTTCTTCTTCTCAAAGGGGAAAATTTTGTTGCAAAATTTTCCAAAGCTGGCACTTAAAGATTCAAATGAGGTGATAGGGATGTTAGACAGTAATGACCCATAGCGTCACTATTTTGTAAATGATATTGTATTATTGTACAAAAGTAACTATGTAGTAATGAAATTGCCTTTTACCGTTTTGTAATTTATTTACTTTGATATATATAAATGGTAAAAATCCCTATGATTAATTCCGGATTGAGATGATATGAGACAGTATCAATCCATAAAGGTTTAATCATTAAATATCCCTAGTCGTAGTATTATCGAGATTGGACATCGATAATGCGGAATAGACTAGTACTGCACTTGTGCGTGTTGTGAGGGCACAACAGCATAGTTCTCATATATTTGAGTATTGGATACTTATGCAAGTGCGGTAGGAGGTTGTGTTTTACCGATGGTACGGAAAACAGCTTCGCTCTGGATAGACCCCGCGGAATCCCATTGGTAGTATGTCTGCGTGTCTATGGGATCCGCTTCAGGGTAGGTGCATATGGTCTTAACCTGAGACTTGCATCGCTAGTACTTGCGACAATCGGTAGACTTTAGTTTTGGTCGTCCAGGGCTTTAACAGGTTCTGTGTACACCTCTTCTAGGTTTATCGGGAATCGTAGTGTATTGGGTGTGATGTCAAGATGGAAGTATCACTTCAGACATATGGAGATTATGATCGCGCAGGATACAGAACTAGTACTCTATAATGGTTGCAACCATCGGGATAATATGACAAGGTCAGGATTCTCCGATTCAAAGAGACTAGTTGCTTGATGTCCGATATATGTATCGTACGGGGCAGACACATCTCCAGCCCCAGGCCTTACATGTGATCATCCGATACTGGATCAGTATACACTATACTACGGTATACTACGCCTGTTATAGATCTTATATTCCAATAAGAATATTTCTGGAGAATTGGGTAGGCATGGCGTTTTGCTAGAGGCTAACCTTGTCTTGTAAATCGGTAAAAACGTAGTACTTGGTACGTACGTGTTCGGATAATCTGACGGCCGTATTTACTGCCAACATATCCAGAGATCTCTTGGGTCGCTTCCCGAAGATTCACCAATGACGTATGATTCAAACTCGATTAATCTTGGATTAATTACGGAGAGACTTTATCTTGGATAAAGTACTATACATAGAGAGAGAACGATTAATTTGGAATTAATCGTAAAATTATTATATTCGATATAATAATCGAAATTCGATTTCGACGCGAAATTAAAATTAGATTTTAATTCGGGCAAACGAGTTAATTTAGAATTAATTCGTTAGCGACGTAAATAATAATTTCGCTAGGCGCAATTATTTATTTAAATTCGATTTAATTAACGTCGCGACGAAAGTTTGGTATTTCGGAAATATCGAACCCGAACGCGTGAGTACGCGTGGGCCCATTTTCATTTGGGTTGTGTGGGGCCCACATGACACATGTCATTTTATGCATTATTTAATTGTTAATACATTGCATGGTGATAGTGTACAGTACACTCAATGGTTTTGCATGGAGTTTGAGTGTTTGACACTCTAAGCCATTGCATGATTTGTGTCATAAGTTTATTATTAATTTAATAAATATTATGGCATAAATATAAATTGATTTTGAAATCAAAAATTATCATCCTTCTCTCTCACCTCTTGACCGAAACTGTGAAGTTTCACAGCCCTCTCCCTTTTCTGTTTTTGTTGCAAAAACTTGAAGAAAGTGTGTGTGTTTGGAACATTAAATCACATATAAGGCTAGCACCTTCAAGGGATCATACAAAGGTGTTATGGGAAACTAATTCTTGAGCTTGGAAGGATCAAAGAAAGCTTGGAGCTTCCCCACTCACCTTGGCCGAAATCTTCACTGCACAAAGGAGAAAAAATTTTATTTCATCAACGCATCCGCATTCCGATCTTTGTGAGTATGATTCCACCATACTTCAATATTGTTCATTCATTTATATATATTTGTTTGCTCTTTTGATCTTGGGACATGGATTAGAATTTCCAACAAGGGAAACCAACCCGAGAGTTTGGAACACGATTTAAAGCTTAGAGCTTCTACATCCAAAGGAATTTTTGAAAGCCTAAAACCGATCAAAGTATATTTTTTCCACAACTCCCTTTGATTAATTCACACACGAATCACTCTTAGAGATCCTTGGCATGTTCTAGGAACACTAACAATGATATCAGATCCATCCTAAGTTTGATTTGAAAAATCTAGGGTTCATGACTTTAATTTGGGATTTTTGTGTTAGAGCATGAAATGCCTAAATTGATGGTTGGGTTATGTTTATATGATGTTAAATTGGATTTGTGCATCTTTGATTTTATGAAAAATTGATAGGATTAATTTTCCCCAAAATATACCCCTTGGCCGAATATATGCCCTAGGTGATTCATGGTGATTTTTGAAAATTTAACAATTGGATATTTTAATTGCATGAAATGAATATTAATTGTTGGTTTAATTAGATTGAAATCGGAATTGAATGTTATTTCATGATGATTGCCGTGAATGGAGAATGTTAGGAAGAATTGATTTTGCTTCAATTTATGTTGGACATGAATTGGAATTAAAGAGCATGACTAATTGAATTAATTAGTGTTTTGGAAACATTAGATTAATTAATTAATTATGTTAATTACACTTGAATTGAATTAATATGCAATTTAGAATAATGTATTAATTTAATTGTGGTAATTGGGCTTAATCGGCTTGGTTGGGCCAAGTTTGGTTTTGGACAATTGTGTTGGATCCAATTGGGCCTAAAACCATTACCATAAAGTCCAAATATGACATTGGGCCTTTAATAATTTAATTGGGCTTAATGGGCCAAAATTGATTTTATGGCAAATGGTGATTCCTAATTGGGTCTTGGCATCTTGGGTTTGATCCATAATGTCCAAAGCCCATGCCTAAAGAATCAATTAAAAGCCCATTGGACTTTAATTGAATAGTATTGGATACTAATTGGGCCTTTGAGACCCAAGAAGATTGGATTTGGAATTCAAGTCTAAAATGCACTATTAAAAGTGTAATTATTTAATTTGGAATTAAATATGAATTAGTATTGGATACAAATTAAATTGGATTTAAAATTATAGTTCGATATAATTCAAGAATACGTACTTTGAGTATTTATTCTTAAACGAGTTGGACTCGCGCAAATCAAATCGCTGTTTGAACATTGGATGATCATTAATTCAAAGATTAATTAATTGGATTAGATTGATTGAATAACATGCTTTGTGTGAATACTTAGATGTATTGTATGAATAATGTATATCAGATGGATATTAGATGGGTGAGGGAAATTTTAGAAATTGTTGTAATAAATTTAGAATTTTTTTTAATTGGACCTGTGTGTCCAGCCTATTGTCTCTATTCTCTTTGTATTTCTCTCCTAACCAATTCCCCTCAATGTCAATGAGGTTTCTTTAGAAGTATTATGTAATTGGGTAGAAGTATGAATAGTGCCAGCGGGAGAGAGGAAATGGAGAGATTTGTTCTAGGAACAAAGTTTGTTACATATCCATCCGTATATCAATATTAATTTATTTCGCGCCTTATTATGCTTTTAAAATGCATGCTTAAGGGTGTATGGTGAGACCTAATCAAAGATAATAAATTGGTTGCCAATTTACACGAATAACCCTCTAACAATATTAAGCGTTTTTCCTTCCATTGAGTGGTTCTCTCTCAAGATCCAAGATTGGCATTGGTTTGTTGGCCAAAGTCAAGACCTTTGTCCATCGAGGATGTGTTTGAACCGTGTAAGCTTTGTTTCATATCGTATGTCTTGGGCGGTTGTGACTTGTTGGCCAAAGTCAAGGTCACTTCTTGTTCATCGACTTCGATTACGAAGCTTTCCCACTGTCAATGGGTCACGCTTAACTAGAATCATTAAGCTTGTTGAGCCAAAGCCAAGGCTTAGTTGATTTAGAGGAAAAAATGTTAGGAAATATATTGGATATATATTTCGGACTTGGAGGTCCACCTACTGGATCTAGGAATTGGATGTGATCCAATTGGTCTTAGAGATCTACCTAGTTAAGTTTCATACAACTTGTTGGCCAAAGTCAAGGTTGTGTATTATTTAACGGGATCCTACCCCACTAGGGAACTAGGTTTCCCGAGTACTCCACAGAGGGTTAGAGGCTAGCTGAAAAATAGTGGGAGGAAGCATTAAATTTGCAATTTCGTTTAAATACTTGCCAATATATGCTCTTTTATTTTAATTTATCGTTGTTATAAATATATCAGTTGGACTAATATTTAATATTGCTTTCTTTGAACAGTTAGACTATACAACACACTACTCCAGTTGTAGTTGATTATATAATTGGACTATAGTAATCATTACATTTTGAGTGTACCCAAAATCGTTGATTGAATAGTTGGACTATTGCAATCAAGATAGCTGAAAGATTAGCGTAAGAGAACATAATCCTAGGTGAAAATGTCTTTAACGGCGTAAATTTTAGATTGGGAAATGAATCTCAGGATAGTTCTGAGAGCCGAGAAGTTAATCTATTTGATAGAGCGACCTCTCGGGCCTGAGCCCGGAGTTGAGCAAATAGTAGTGCATGAGCTTAGGAAGACTCATCGTGATGATAACTTAAGTGCTCAATCCATCATGCTTGCCGAAATGACTCCTCAATTTCATCGTCAGAACAGGGGATTAGATCTTTATAGTATGATGTTGAAACCAAAGGATCTTCTTAGATCTAACCTTAGATCTTGGAAATACGAATTACAAAAGAAGCTCTTTCGCTCGTGTATGTCAGAGGGTACACCTGGCGAGCACTAGGTGTCGCAGATGATTGCTGACATCGAATAGCAAGGTTAGCTAGGCATTGCCTACGAGGCCGAGACTTCCATAGATTTGATCTTACAGTCTCTACCTGAAAGCTGTGGCAGGTTCATCTTGAACCAAGAGAAAACTCTTGGAGAGTTAAAGGCTATGCTTAAGGAAACAAAGCCATAGCTTCCAAAAGGGCAAGAAGCGCAAGGCACATCTTACTTCGACATCCCAGAAAGCCAAGGCTTGGCCGAAGGCTTCTAGGGGTGTGAATAAAATGGCAAAGGCAAAATCATCACTGTCTTCTAGGAAGACAAATGACATATCCCAAGATGTTTGACGAAAACTGTAGCAAACGGGGTCACAGGAAGCGTGACTTCCATATGAACAAGGCTAACATGAAGGAAGTGAAGATGGGCAAGGCTCCGGCTTCAGGTATGTTTGTTATAAACATGTCCATTGTTGGTTTTAAAAATTGGATTTTTGATACTGAATATGGTACAGATAAATGTACTGACGTGCGGGATCTGCTGATTAGTAGAAGACTGGCTTCAGATGAGATTGACCTGCGAGTCAGAAACGGGACGAGAGTCACTGTTTTGGTTGTGGGAACCTAAGTTTTGGAACTGCCATTTGGGCATGTACTTAAATTAGGAAACTCTTATAATGTACATAGTGTGACTATAAACATTATCTCTATATCTAGTTTAACCCATTGCGGGTATACCTTTATGTTCATGAACACTAAGTGTTTTGTTTATAAAGATGATATTGAGATATACACATTAGATGTGAATAACCGTCTTTATATTTTGAATATAAATGAATCTCAAACATATAACATGACAAACAAAAGGCTCAAACTAGGTAAATCAGATGAGACTTATTTGTGGCATTGTTATCTGTGACACATTAACAAGATTTATATATCCACACTTTCGAAGAGTGGATACTAGGACGGATTTGATCCTAATTCAAATGATGTCTGGAAATCTTGTTTATTAGGCAAAATGCCTAAAACGCCTTTTAGCGGTAAAGGTACACATGCCACCGAGCTGTTAGCCCTCGTTCATGGTGACGTATGTGGGCCCATGTCTAGCTAAGCTAGAGGTGGTTATGAGTACTTTGTAACCTTTACGGATGTTGCATCGTGTTATGGTTATGTGTATCTTATGACACACAAATCAAAAACTTTTGATATAATCAATGAGTTTCGACACGAAGTAGAAAAACATACTGGCAAAAGTATTAAAACATTACGGTTGGACCGTGGTGGAAAATACTTGAGCAATAAGTTTCTCGATTACTTGAAAGAGTATAGTATTCTTTCTCAGTGGACTCCTGCCGGAACACCTCAATTGAGTGGTGTGTCTGAAAGGAGAAATCAGACTTTGTTGGACATGGTTAGGTTAATAATGAGTCGTACAGAGCTACCAATTTCCTTCACGGGATACGCATTGAATAATGGAATGCTTATTTTGAATAAGGTTCCGTCAAAGTCTGTTGGACAGACTCCATATGAAATATAGATAGGAAAGAAACCGGGTTTCACATTCCTGAAGATTTGGGAATGTTGGCCATATGTTTGGATGGTACTAAACTAGAACCCAAATCGAATTAGTGCCTATTTGTAATTGGCTATCCTAGGGAAACCAAAGGATATTACCTCTACAACTCACAAGAGAACAAAGATATTTGTTGTTCTCCATGCGGTTTTCCTAAGAGGTATACCTAAATGCAGTGGTAAGTGGGAAGAAAGTAGAACTCGATGAAAATTGGAGTAATACTGTTCCTGGCACTGATCCTTTAACGAAACACGAACAGGTCATCAGGGATGAATTTGAACCACAATATTTTAATACACAAGAATCGCGTAAGGCGGAGAGAGTGAGGAAACAACCTAAGAGGTATGGGTTTTTCAATCTCACCTCATGTAGACATCAGTCTTATGGAGGATACTGAACCGACTACGTATGAGGAAATGATACAACGTATCGACTCCAGTTTATGGCAAGAAGCCATGAAGTCCGAAATGGATTCCATATATAAAAACCAAGTTTGGATACTGGTTGATGTACTAAAAGGCATTGTGCCTATTGGTAGCAAATGGATCTTCATGGTGAAGACAAACATGGATGGCAATATTCAAACATACAAAGCTAGGATAATGCTTGCAAGTGCGAAAGGGTATCTTCATCAACATGGTGTCGATTACGACAAAACCTTTTACCCATTGCCATGATTAAATCCATTTGGATAATGCTTGCAAGTGCTGCATATTTTGTTTATGAAATATGGTAGCAGAACGTCAAAACTGCTTTCCTTAACGGAAACCTTTTGGAGGATGTTTACAACATCCTGACGGTTTTGTTGTGCCGAAACATGTAAACAAGGTTTGCAAGTTAATTCGATCCATTTATGGATTGAAGCAAGCATTGTGTTCCTGAAACCAACGTTTTGATGAGATCATAATGGTATATGGTTTCATTCAAAACGAAGATGATTCTTGTGTATATAAGAAGGTTAGTGGGAGCGCACTGACAATGAATGTCCTATACATTAATGATGTATTATATCTTGGAAATAACATTCCCATATTAAAATTGGTGAAAGCTTGGCTTTCGTTAAACTTTTCCATGAAATACTTGGGAGATGCAACCTTTATTCTAGGAATAAGGATCTACTAGGATAGATCTAAAAGTGTTGGCACTCTCCGAGAACCCGTACATTGAAAGATATGTACGCGACTTGGTTTCTCATATGCTTTGAGCATATGGATTCACTATCAGGCCGATCCAGGTGATGGTCAATGTATTGATGTTAAGAACATCATTGCGTATCTTAGACGAACTAAGGATGCATTCTTAAAACATGGAGAATGAGAACTTGAAGTGACTAGGTGTTGGATTCTCTAAGGTCCAAGGATCATTATCAAGCAATGGAAATAAGTGAATACAACAAATGAGAATGGCGGAATCATACTCACATCGAACGGATAGGATGCTACAAAGAACAAAAAATTTCTGCTCCTCCCTTTTGAATTCGGCAGTGGGCTGTTTTCTTATCCACAAATTCGGCCATGGGTGAGTCTCCATTGATGCTCCAAGCTCCAAGCTTATCAAGGTGATTCCAAGCTCATGAAGTGAGTTCCCTATCACCTTTGTATAGACTCATTTGAGTGCTAGCTCCTTGGAATTTTGCCATAAAATTCACTCTTGTTTCTCCTTCACTGTCACGGTAAGAACCAGAAAATAGAATAGAGAAATTGGTCCAAGACCGTGTGAGAGATAGGAGCATTTTGGCTCCAAAATCGTGAAAAGAGAGAGAGAGATGGATGATTTTGGTTGGTGGTAATAGTGTATCTAATACACAAATTTTGAAAGTCAAATATCATTATTAAAATAATGTTAAATGTCTTTCAAGCCATCAACTTCCATCTACTCACATCAACTCACATCACTCAATCAAGTGACAACTTGTCACATCACTCAAAGTGACATTTGATTTGACGCTTGATGTGACTAATGATTTGATGCTTGATTTGACTTGCGGGCCGCACTCGAATTCGAAATGCGAATGCGCTCGTAAACACTCTCGAGTTCGGGTTCGCTAATTCCAAATTAATGAATTTTCCGTTGCGACGTAATTAAATGATTATGCCTAGCGAAATCACTATTCACATCGCTAACGAATTAATTCTAAATTAATTCGTTCGCCCGAATTAAAATCTAATTTCAATTCCGCGTCGAAATCCAATTTCGTTTAATATATCGAATATATTAATTTGTTTATTAATTCCAAATTAATCGTTATCTCTCTTTAAATGATATTTTTTTTTATCCCAGATAAAATATCTCCGAAATTAATCCCAGATTAATTTTATCTCTCATCATTAATTAATCCCAGATTAATAAAACTGCGAGTCATACGTCATCGGTGAATCTTCGGGAAGCGACCCATGAGATCCCCGGATATGTTGGCAGTAAATTCGGTCGTTGGACTATCCGAACACGTAAGTACCTCGTACTACGTTTGTACCGATTTACAAGACAATGTTGGCTTCAAGCAAAGCGCCATGCCTACCCAATTCTCTAGAAACATGCTTACAGGAATAATCGATCTATATCAGACGTAGTATACGTGGTATCGTGTATGTCGATCCAGTATCGGATGATCACGTGCTAGGCCTGTGGCTGGAATTGTGTATGCCCCGTACGAAGCACATGTCGGATGTCTGGTAACTAGTCTCTATAATAAGATATACATGACCTTGTCATAATATCCCGATAGCTACAGCATTTAAGAGAACCAGTCCCGTATCCTACGTGACCATCATCTCCACTATGACTGGAGTGATACTTCTGTCTTGACATCACACCCAACACACTACGATTCTCGATATACCTAGAAGAGGCGTACACATAAACCGGTTAAAGCCCTGGACGACCAAAACCAAAGTATATTGATTGTCGCAAGTATTAGCGGTGCAAGTCTCAGGTTAAGACCAAATACACCTGCCCTGATTTCGGACTTCCATAGACACATAGTCATACTACCAATGGAATTCCGAGGGGGTCTATCCAGAGCCAACCTATTTCCCGTACCATCGGTAAAACACAACCTCCTATTACACTTGCATGAGTATCCTATACCTAAATATATGAGAACTATGCTGTTATGCCCTCACAACGCGCACAAGTGTAATACTAGTCTTTTACGTATTTATTGATGTCCAATCTCGATAATACTCTAACTAGGGATATTTGATTTATCCTCTGTGGACTGATACTGTCTCATATCATTCTCAATCCAGGAACAAATCATAAGGACCTCCTATCATTTATATATCTTGGTGATCTAATCACAAATGATAAGAGAGCAATCTCATTTGTCACATAGTTACTTTGTACAAAAACACCATGATCTGTAAAAATAGTGACGCTATGGGTCATAATTGTCCAACAATCTCCCACTTGGCCTATAGCCAGTCACTCGAGTGTCTTACACCCGAACTATGTACGGTTGGCTCAAACTGCTGAGAAATGTTTTCATCAGTGGATTTGCATTATTATCATTTGATGCGATTTATACGATCATCACATCGCCACGATGTATGATCCGAACGAATCAGATGAATATCGAAGTATATATCTGGATCATTGATGAGACCATTAATTCTTTAGCCTGTGCTGACGCCTAGCTCAGCTGCTAACAGAACTATATCTAATCTAATTAGATTTGTTATTGACCCAAATGGCTTCTGTTCCTGCCTCAGCTGCAGTAATAACCCGCATTTATTGTTTATTCGGTAACAGAATCTTGGTTGGAAGATTTCGAGCATACCATTCCGTTATTCAAACTTTGTAGTGCTGTTTGCGACTTATAGTCGTTTTATCGGTTTAGGAAACTTACAGTAGTGATCCCAGTCACTTCAAGTTCTCATTCTCCACAGATTAAGACAGTATCCTTAGTTCTCTAAGATACTAACGGATGTTCTTAACATCAATCCAGTGATTATCACTTGGATTGGCCTGATTGTGAATCCATATGCTCAAAGCGTATGAGACACCAGGTCGCGTACATTTTTCAATGTACGATTTCTCGGAGAGTTTTCTCGAAAGCCAAGCTTTCACCGATTGTTTTTATGGGAATATCATTTCCAAGAAATGACATATATTATCATTATTTATAGGATATTTATTGTCAGTACGCTCCCACTAACCTCCTTATATACACAAGAATCATTTCCGTTTTGAATTAAATCATAAACTATTATGATTACATCAAAACGATAATTCCAAGAACCTAATGCTTGCTTCAATCCAAACCTAGATCGAATAACCTGCAAACCTTGTTTGCTAGTTTAGGTACGACAAAACCGACAGGATGTTGTAAACATCCTCCTATTGGTTTCCTTTTCAGGAAAGCGATTTTCCCGTTAAGCTGTCATATTTCATAAATGAAACACGTAGCTTTAGCAAGCATTATCCAAATGGATTTACCATGGCAACAGGTAAAAGGTTGAATCGTAATCAATACAATGTTGATAACGATACCTTTCCGCTACAAGCCAAGCTTAGTACGTTGGTATGTTGTCATCCATGCATGTCTTCCTTGAAGACTTATAATACCAATAGGCATAATACCTTGCGGTACATCAACTAGTATCCAAACTTATTGATATACATGGAATCCATTTCGGATTATCATGGCACTTTGCCATAATAGGGAGTCGATACCTTGTATCACTTCCTCCTACGTAGTCAGTTGGTATACCTCAATAAAATAGTCATCTTTATGAGGTGAGATCAGAAACCCATACCCTAGTTTGCCATATTTGACTCTCTGCGACATACGCGGTTCTTGTGTATTCGAAGATTAATGGTATAGTTTCATCCTTGATGAACGATTTGTGTTCCATTAAGATTCGGTTCCTTAGACAGTATTACTCCGATTTTCATCGAGTTTTACTATCCTCCCACTTACCACTGCATATCGGTATTCCTCTTAGGAAAACCGCATGGTGAGCAACAATCTAATTGTTCTCTGGTGAGATGTATAAGTACTATACTTATGGTTTCCCTAGGATAACCTACAATTCGCACTTATCCAATTTGGGTTTTAGTTTGGTATCATCCAAACATATGCCTAGCATACCCAAATTATCAGGAATGTGAAACCCAGTTTCTTTCCTGTTCATATCTAATATGATATCTGTCAAACAGATTATTATGGAACCTTATTCAAAATAAGTCTTGCACTGTTAATGCTTATCCGTTAAAGGAAATGGTAGCTCAGAGCGATTCATGATTAACCTTATCATGTCCAACAAAATTCGGTTACTCAGTTCGGACACACTGTCAAACTAACGTGTTCCGGGAGGAGTCCTCATTTGAAAGAATAATTTACTCTTTCAAGTATATTAGAAACTTATTGCTTAAGTATTTTTCATTACGGTCTTACCGTGACGGTATAATACTATAGCCGATCTGTTTGTCTATTTCGTGTCGAAAACTTTAAAAGTTTCCGATTTGTGTTTCGAAGAAACACATAACTATAACACGATGCCACATCCGTAAAGGTCACAAAATATTTTTTGGACAATTATGACCCATAGCGTCACTATTTGTAGAGATCATGGTGTTGTTGTATAAATTAACTATGCGACAAGGAGATTGCACCCTTATCATTTGTGATTAGATCACCTAGATGTATAAATGATAGGAGGTCCTTATGATTAGTTCCTGGATTGAGATGATATGAGACAGTATCAGTCCTCGAAGGATTAATCATTAAATATCCCTAGTTAGAGTATTATCGAGATTGGATATCGATAATGCGTAAAAGTCTTGTATTACACTTGTGCGCATTGTGAGGGCACAATAGTATAGTTCTCATATATTTGGGTATTGGATACTCTTGCAAGTGTAATAGGAGGTTTTGTTTTACCGATGGTACGGAAAATAGCTTCGCTCTGGATAGACCCCTCGGAATTCCATTGGTAGTATGACTATGTGTCTATGGAAGTCTGAAATCAGGGTAGGTGTATTTGGTCTTAACCTGAGACTTGCACCGCTAATACTTGCAACAATCAATATGCTTTGGTTTTGGTCGTCCAGGGCTTTAACCGGTTCTGTGTACGCCTTTGTTGGGTATATTGAGAATCGAAGTGTATTGGGTATGATGTCAAGATGGAAGTATCACTCCAGTCATAGTGGAGATGATGTCACGTAGGATACGGAACTAGTACTCTTAAGTACTGCAGTCATCGGGATGATATGACTAGGTAATGTTCATCCGATTATGGAGACTAGTTACTAGACATCCGACATGTGCTTCGTACATGGCATACATAATTCCAGCCTTAGGCCTAGCATGTGACATCTGATACTAGATCGTAATACAGAATACTACGTATACTACGCCTGACATAGATTTTATATTCCAGTAAGAATATTTCTGGAGAATTAGGTAGGCACGGTACTTTGCTAGAAGCCAACCATGTCTTGTAAATCCGTAAGCAAGTGGTAAGAGGTACACACTTAATCGGATAGTCTGATAACCGGATTTACTGCCAACATATCCAGAGGTCTCTTGGATCGCTTCCCAAAGATTCACCGTTGACAGTTGACTTAAACTAGAATTAATCTTGGATTAATTTAGAGAGAGAAAATTAATCTGGGATTAATTGAGGCTTTATTTAATCTAGGATTAAATGTGTTCGGAAGAGAAAGAACGCGATTAATTTGGAATTAATCGGTGAAATAAATTTAATAGTTAAATTTGATTTTTCTATTTAATTTATTTGCATGGGCTAAAATTAATATATCGGATGTATTAATCGGAATTCGATTTCATTACGAAATTAAAGTTGGACTTTAATACGAGAGAACGGATTAATTTAGAATTAATTCGTAAACGAAATTCGTAATATATTTACGAGGCGTCGTCATTTAATTAAATTAGATTTAATTATTTAATGAAGGAAATTTGTTTAATCAGATTAAACGGATTCAAGCCGCGGCAAACATTCGTAGAATCCATTTGAATTTTGAATTCAAATGTGGGGCCCACTTAACATGTGTTAGTTGGGAGGGTAGTTGGCATTTATGCCAAGCCACCAACTTTCCAACTACCTTGGAATGGTTTTGGTGAACCATTTACCCAACCACCTTGTTTAGGTGAAAAGGGTAAATTGGTTTTACCAAATGGGCATCTCTCTCTCTCATTACACAACACTTGAACACAAATCAAACCCTAGACACACCATGTTTGGGCGTGAGCTTCCTCCATCTCTTCACTTTGATTTTGTTGCAAATCAAAGTGAAGAGATGGAGGAAGCTCACGCCCAAACATGGTGTGTCTAGGGTTTGATTTGTGTTCAAGTGTTGTGTAATGAGAGAGAACTTCAAGAAGTCTTCTAAGGTGATAGGGAAACCAACTCAAAGCTTGGAATCAACACAAAGATTGGATCTTGGAGATCTTCATTCAAAAACTCAAAGCTTGGAATCAACACAAAGATTGGATCTTGGAGATCTTCATTCAAAATTTTAAAATCTCAAATCCATTCAATGTAAGTAATTCCGCAACTTATAATGAATTTATGAACACCTTTTCTTGCTTATTAGATCCTTGGCATGTTCTAGGAACACTAACAATGGTATCAAGAGCCAATTTTAAGCATGAAAATTTTAGGGTTCATGAGACTAAAATTTGGGGCTTTTGTGTTTTGAATTTGATTTCTTCAAATTGAAGCTTTGAGCATGCTTAGATTATGTTAACTTAGAGTTGTGCATGATTATATTTGAGAAAATTTGATTGGATCAAATTTTTTAAAATTCCTTAGTGTGGCCGAATCTACAGTGCAGTGGACTGCTCATTTTGAATTTTTTTTACAACATTGGATGTGTTTAAATGCATGATTAAATGTTGATTGTTTGTTTGATTAGATTAGAATCAAAGTCAATAATGTTTATGTTAAATTCAAAGAGCATGTTGAGCATGAAAATGATATGTTTTTGCTTCAATTTGTGTTGAGCATAAATTGATGGATTAAGCATGATTAATTAAGTTAATTGGTATTTTGGAAATATTGAGTTTAATTAATTAATCATGGCTAATACACTTTAATTAAAATAATTGTGATATTTGGAATATTATAATTATGTTAATAAGCCTTTAAATTATGAATTGGGCTAAAAGTGTGTATTTGGGCTTAATGGGCTTGGTTTGACCAAGTTTGGTTTTGGACTTTTGGATTGGATCCAATTGGGCCCAAAACCAATTCCATAAAGTCCAAATACATCACTTGGCCCTTTTGTAGGCATTGCATTTTTGCATGTGAAACCCGATGATGAGCCTCATTTGGAGGCACTATCTTTTAAGTTGCGGAAATCGCGGGAAACGAATGTCGGAAGGGAAGAGTCAAGAATTGACGTTTTGTTGGATTAGTTCACGTGTTTAGTTTCGGGTTCGCTGTTGGACCTCCGTTTTAAAACTTAACCTTAGCCCAAGCCCATTAAATCACATCCAATAATAAATAAACATTTAAAATATATGTGTCACAAATTAAATTTAATAATTGAAATGAAATTAAAATAACTAAATTGAAATTAATTAAATAACCAATTAAATTCTTAAATTAAATAAATTAAATGTTAAATCTAAAAATCACAAACCAATTGAATTATTTAAATTAAATCTAACTAAATTAAAACCAATTGAATTAATGAAATTAAATAAAACAAATAAAATATAAATAATCACCTACCAAAATAATAAAAATACTTACCCAAATTAAAGAAATTGCATGCCTAATTAAAATCAATCAACAAATATTATTCCTAATTAAAAATATATTATTCCTAACTTAAAATATTGTATGCCTAATCAACACAAACTAAATATTCTACCTTCCTAAACAAACAAATCATGTCCCCAATTAATTGATTTTTATTTCCTTTTTAATCCATGCAAACCCCTAACCCTAGCTTGTCACTATATAAACAACAACAAATTGCAGCCCTAGAGGGAGCTCATTCACGGCCACAAACCAGAACAAAAGAAAATAAACCCTAATCACAAAGTCCTAACCTCTCTCCTAGCTCTCTCTCTTACACGGAAAAGACCAAAATAAAACAACATAACCCGTAAGCCACTAGCCTCACGCTAATCTCAACAGCCTGCACCTTAGCCCCACTTTCGCTCAACTTCACGCACAAGTCTCACGCCACAGTGCCCTGCACTTGCCCCTTCACAAATCCTACATAGCCCTCATCAGCCCATCACGCCTCACACGTAGCCTTGCACTCACACCACAACACGCACTCAAAAATCCACGCCCATAATCGACACATAGACAGTGACCAAAACGCACACAGCCCTCACACCCCTATATTCACCACGACAATGAAGCCCCTTCACAGCTACCCCCACTCACGAAACTAACGCATCACAAAGCCTCCAGCCCTGCCCTAATTCACGCTTAGCCACTCAGCCCACAAGCCTTCAACGCCACTCACCCTCACATCACCGAGACATAGCCCTCCCCAGCACCCTTTTTGCCGCAAAACATCCCGCTGACCTGATCAGTTTTGCCGCAATAAATCAACACTAAAACTGCACCCAAAACTACCATAAAACAGTCCCCGAAAATCCCCAAACCAGTGAACAAAAACTGCACTTTAAAACCTTTGAACAATCGAACAAACAGCAGCCTGATACCCATTAAAACCGTACAAAACACTCCCTAAATGTACCTGAAACAGTGAGCAGCGAAACGGCAGCGAAATAGCAGGAAAACGGAGTGAAAACAGCGAGCAAAATAGCGAAACAGCGAGGTAAAACGCAAACCAGTGAACCGGAAAAGTTGCGGAGTGATAGCCCTTCCGACGGTTGTAAACGCGAGTCCGGAAGACGACTTAAAAGGTTAGACCTGAGGGTACCTTTCACACTTGTTTTCTATTTGATTTTTATTGATTCTTTTAATTGTGTTTTAATTATTTATTGAATATTGTTTGCATGTGATGTGTGTTGTGGCCATTGATTAAAACGGAAAATACATCGTCTCTCGTGGTATATAGGATGGAAACTCAGACGTAAATTCCATAGCCGATTCCGAATGGACGGTAGTGCGGTCTGTACTTGGGATACAACTCCACGTACCACTTGAGTAAACGGCGTATATTTCGCCTTATGTTATTTTGATTATTCTCACTTTATTATTCCGTCTTTTAATTTCCGCATGTTATTTATTTATGTTATGATGCGATCGAGCGCATGGGCTTAGTAAGTGGAATGAATGATCCCCTATAGGGAAGGGTTAAAGCCCTTTACCACGATGCTTTGCCGCGCCGGTTGATGTATGTTCGGTTGAATGCAAGACACGTTCAATCGGACATATTAAGTTTGATATGATTGTCTTTATTTTTTGTATGTATGATGCAATCGAGCGCATGGGCTTAGTGAGTTAGTCCAAAGGTCCTCTATTTGAGAGACGAAGAGCCTAAAAGGCCACCTTTGTGACACTACTTCGCCGCGCCGGACGAAGTGTGTTTGGGTTGAATGTACGTTCAATCAGGCATACGAAGTCCTACACTTTTATTGTCTTTATTTCATGTATTGTGATGTGACGCGCATGGGCTTAGTATGTTGGTCTAAAGGTCCTCTCTTTGAGAGACAAAGAGCCCCAAAAGGCCACCTTTACGGCAGTACTTCGCCGCGCCCCTTTATTTTATTGTTTAGTATGACGTCTTCTTACATGACCATGCATCATATCACATTGCGCATGGGCTTAGTATGTTGGTCTAAAGGTCCTCTCTTTGGGAGACAAAGAGCCTAAAAGGCCACCTTTACGGCAGTAGTACTTTGCCGCGCCTCTTTTATTTAGTTATTCGCTTCATAACGTCTTTTTGAAAATTCATGCATCATATTGCATTGCGCATGGGCTTATCAAGTGAGATTAAGGGTCCTCCACTTTGAGGGGTGAAAATGCTTGAAAGCTACCTTTGCTACAATGATTTGCTGCGCCCCTTTAATCCGTTATTGTTTACTAGATGTCATATATTCATCCGTCCATGTGTCGTGTTGTTTACTGCATTTTGGAGGTTACTGCTGATCCTCGTTCGAACGCGTTTCAGAACGCCGCACGAACGCATGTTTTCTGTCTGGTCTCGTTCGAACGCGTTATCAAACGCCATACGAACGCGAACCTTCTGTTTACCGTTCGAACGCGTTTCAGAACGCTGCACGAACGCATGTTTTCTGTCTGGTCTCGTTCGAACGCGTTATCAAACGCCATACGAACGCGAACCTTCTGTTTACCGTTCGAACGCGTTTACGAACGCTACACGAACGCGAACACACTGAAATGAGACACTTTCATCACATGCCATGTATGATTGCTTCTTAGGTGATTTTTCTTATGAAACCCCATGTAGACCAAATCAATGTCTATATTAAAAATGCAGGATCAAATAAACTAGGAGGAACAACTTCATCATTCGCAGCATTGCCTTCTTTCTTGACCTACGGTTCTTTACTGTCATCCCCTATCTCCATGTAAGAAGCTTGGTGGTTAAGGGTTTGGAGGACAAAAGTTTCGGGCAATCCAGAGTTGATCATGTAGGTGGGTGGTGGAACAGAGTGGTAATCTGGTAGGGGGTTCCGATATGTGTTGGGTTGTTCTTTCTCAGAATCGGGTATTTTATGGGCATCAATGAGGTTTTGGATTTCATGGCTAAGGCGAGTGCAGTTGTTAGTTTCGTGGCCTCTCCTCTGATGGAAGTGACAATACAGGCTTAGGTCAAGGTTGAGTGGTATAGGATCTGGAAGTGGTTTAGGCTCTAAGGGTTTTAGGAGTCCTTGTCCCTTCAACTTCTCAAGCACCTTAGATAAAGGCTTCCCCAGGTTAGAGAAATGCCGGTTCTTGATGGCAGCAACCTCGGCAGTAGCGGGCTTAGTCTCAGAATGCCCCCCAAAAGTCCTTCTATTCTGGCCATAGAACTTCCGGTTTTCCGCCTCCTCTTCTTCAATGTCCATGACAGTCTCCCTCAATTGTCGAAAATCCGCAATCATGGAGGTCATCCTCCTCAGCTTACTATAAATAGAGGGTTTGGTGCCCTTGATAATCATCTTAATTTGGTCTTTCTCTGAAGGCCGAGTCTGCATTTTGAAAAGCTGGCTTCTCCAGCGATCCACATACTCATTGAAACTTTCCTCTGGCTTCTGCTTAGTGTTCTCCAAATCACGGAGTGACAAGTCAAACTCTAAGTCTGTAACATACTGCTTCAGAAAAGCATCAGCTAGTTCCCTCCAATCTTCATTAATCTTCTTCTCAAGGCTATGATACCAAACCACAGGTGCCCCCTCGAGTGACATCCCAAACATTTTTTGGACTTGATGTTGTGATAGGCCCACTGAACTCATGAATGAGACATATTACTGCAGATGGACTCTCGTGTCTCCATTCCCATTAAACTTGGCCATGTCGGGCATTTTAAACTGAGCTGGCAGCTGTTCTCCGAAGGTCATTGCCTCATAATCTAACAACTCTTAATGTTTACCCCTCATTTTACGGGTAATTGTTTCAACCTGATCCCGAAGCTTATGAAATTCTGCATGAGACCCAATCACTCTACCTGTTGCATACTCTGCCATGTCATCATCAAAAGTGGGGATATCATCCCCCAACCCATTCGGAGGCTCCTCGCGCCTCATATTCTCAGAATTTCCCCCAGCACGGGGTACAGCCATATTTGCCATGGCGGTAGTCAAGGCTTGCAACTGTTCGGTAATCTTGGCGAAACCATTTTCCAACTGATCTATCCGGGATACCTCGTTATCGGATGTACTCATATCTTTTTACCGGTCTTTTGGTGAGTCTTCTCTCTTCCCTAACCCAACAGGACTCTATGATATCTTTTTGAGACATAGAGGGTGTTAACAAGATATATGTATGCATGAGATGAATGAGATGCATGTGATACAAGAAATATATCAACTTATTAACATTTTCACACAAATTGGCCCATCATCATTTAGAAGCTTTTGGGCCAACTGTCATATGAGTGAACTCGTCCCAGTTTAAATGGCCCAACAAGTTTACTTCTTATGGCAAGAAGTCCAACCGTATTCAAATGATAATGTTCCTAAACACAAACATATAATGGCCCATTGGCGTTTTGGAATCTTTTGGCCCAATCATCGTAAGATACTTTCTTATCCTAGTTTAAATGGCCCAACAAGCCCATACCTCATGACAAAAGGTCCAAATGGATCCAAACGACAATGTTCCCAAACATAAGCATACATAAATAATTTTTACAGAGTGGCGCATCAACATTTCGGAAGCTTTTGGCCCAATCGTCATAGGATACGAACTCGTCCCTGTTTAAATGGCCCAACAAGTTCGCATTTCTAACAAGAGGCCCAACTGCATCCAAATGAGGATGGTCCACAAGCACAAGGAAATAGTTACTATAGGCCATACAACCCCGCTCTACGTGTGGGTTTGCGGGAGTGTAGACAAATACTCTCGCTGGCGAAGGATTACCCACAACTAGGTCTCCCCACTCAAGGGTTCGAGCGACCAAGTGAGCGCACCCTTTTTATACTTTACAGTACGTGCCAACGAGTTATCGTGTGTGACTAACTGTCAAATGGATTTCTTGTTGCAGATTCCCCAGAGGGAGGGTGGAGCGAGGCTCTCTTAAATACCCAAGCCTCTTAGGCTCTTATCGCTTGGTGACAGGAATAAGCAAAAAGTCCTCCTGATTAGTCTGTCACAATAGGCTACAAGTAGATGATTATTTAGGTGCCTTCATAGTTTTTCCTTCTATAAAGGTAGTGAGTGAAGGAAGACATCAAACCATTACCCAGCCTAAACAATATGCCTTTGATTAAACCCCTTTTAACCCACGGTAGACACGATCAATTAAAGCATAAATCATAATATTACAAGACATTATTTTGGGGCCGATTCTCTATCCCCAGTGGAGTCGCCAGACTGTAGGAACACAAACTGAGCGACGCATGCTGTCCCGGGCTCGCGGCCCGGTTGGGAGTACGGAGTAGCCCACGGGGGACTAAACCGGAGAATAATGGAGTCGCCACCCGGTGTGAACCGGGATAAAGATTTAAGGCTGCACTCACCCCTCGCAAGGGAAGACATCAAACCGTTGGGTTCGGAATGGTCCCTTACTTATGCCACTTGTAATAAAATGATTTGTGCAATAATCTTACCAAGCCTAAGCAACATATTTCCAAGGATAATTTACTCATAAGTTTGCATACATAGGTACAAAGCTCATATCTAAGTTTACATATAACACATTTTTCATGTTTGCATACAACCTATTTGTATATAATCTATGTCTGAATTCATGCATAAAGATATATTGACATACGGAAGACATACAATCTCACATTGGTAGGCACATAAGCGCAAAAACATAGCATTCATACAAGCATGCATATTAGGGAAAGATACTTAAGCGCATGATAGAAATATATAACTAAGGAGGTAATACAAATGCATAAGGTAAAAAGAGATAACTATATGCTAAGATAGACATGTCGTGATGTGATGCAGGAGGACCTGTTTACCGTGCGGCGTTTGTGCGGCGTTCGTATACGCGTTCGAACGGTAAACAGAAGGTTCGCGTTCGTATAGCGTTTGATAACGCGTTCGAACGGGACCAGACAGAAAACATGCGTTCGTTCTGAAACGCGTTCGAACGGGGTTACAGCAACGACCTCTAAAATGCAGTAAACAACATGACACGTACATGAATGGATGAATAGATGACATCTAATAAATAATAACGGGCTAAAAGCGCAGCAAAGCATCGTGGTAAAGGATTTTAACCTCTCAAAATAGAGGACATTTAATCGCACTTACTAAACTCATGCGCAATCAACACAATACATATATAAAAAGTAAAGACAATGATATCGGACTTCGTATACCCGATTGAACACATCTTACATTCAACTGAATATACATCAATCGGCGCGGCAAAGCATCGTGGTAAAAAGTTTTAACCCCTTAAAATAGGGGACCTTTAGTCCAACTTACAAAGCCCATGCGCTCAATCACATCATGCATATAAAAAGTAACATAAATAATATCGGACTTCGTATACCTGATTGAACACATCTTACATTCAACCGAATATACATCAACCGGCGCGGCAAAGCATCGTAGTAAAGGATTTTGACCCCTCAAAATAGGGGACCTTTAATCTAACTTACTAAGCCCATGCGCTCGATCACATCATGCATATAAAAATATAGACAATAATATCGGCTTCGTATACCCGATTGAACACATCTTACATTCAACCGAATATACATCAATCGGCGCGGCAAAGCATCGTGGTAAATGATTTTAACCCCTCAAAATATTGGACATTTAATTCAACTTACTAAGCCCATGCGCTCGATCACATCATTACATAAACAAATAACATGCAGAAATTAAATAACGAATAATAAACACATCAAAACAACATAAAACAAAATATGCGCCGTTTACTCAAGTGGTACGTGGAGTTGTATCCCGAGTACAGATCATACTACCGTCCATTCGGAATCGGCTATGAAATTTATGTCCGGGTTTCCATCCTATATACCACGAGAGGCGACACATTTTTCATTTTATTCAAGGGCCACAACATACATCATTTCATAATCATGCACCAATCAACGACTCTCATGCGATAAAAATGAATAAAACAATTAAAAAGATAGATAGAAATAATAGGAAAAGTACCATCAGGTCTAACTTTTTATGTCGACTTTTGGACTCGCGTTTCATGGCCGTCGGAAGGGCTATCACTCCGCAACTCTTTCGGTTCACTGGATTAACGTCTTAGCTCGCTGTTTTGCTGTTTTGGTCGCTGTTTACCTTCCGTTTTGCTGCTATTTTCTCTGTATTTTATGGTCACTGTTTCAGGTGTGTTAGGCTACTGTTTTGGGTGTTTTCAGGGACTGTTTTAGGGTAGTTTTGGGTGCAGTTTCGGGGACTATTTCGGTGGTTTCGGGGTACAATTTTGGGTAATAGTTGGCAGTTTTAATGGGGTAATACACGGCAGTCTATAGCGTGTTTAGGGATGGTGAGGACACTGCTTGTTAACTTTGTTTATGTAGTGGGCTGATAGAAGACGTGATGGTGGCGTGAGGGTTTGTGTGGGCGAGTGGTATCGGTGCGTGTGGGAGGCTGGCAAGTGGCGTGTGTGTAGTTTTTCAAGCTGGTCAGTGCGCGCTGGACGTGGCTTATAATTGCGTGGAGGGCAGAGTGTTGGATGGAAGAATTCACGGCTTTGTAGGTTTGTGCTGAGGGTGAGGTGCGGTGTTGAACGTGTGCATGGGGCTTGTAACATCCCGCCTTAGTAGCAATGTTACCGGCAGGAGACAGGCTAATCCTGCCTCCATAAACCTCTTAACTCTGACGAAAATCCGACATGACCTCTGCTAAAAGTCATGCAACCTGGATCAAGTCCAGCACCATTAACAACCTATAGGGCCCATACACAATATATCACAAACATAAACAACTCAAGACAAAATATGATTGGGCTCCATGCCCGAAAATACGAATAAACAAAAACTTTTACAAACTACACTTTATACAATTCAATTCTCTACAACTAGACTTACTACAACTTGACTCTGATACTCCCAAGACCTGGTGACTGGCTGACTGCAACGCTGCTACTCGGCTCCTCAAGCTCTGAAGACTGTGGTTGACCGATCAGGTCACCAACCTGCAAAAGTCAAACACTGTTGGGGTATGAGTCATAAGACTCCGCAAGTAACTATACTCATTCCTTGAGCGTCAAACACATGCAAAGTCTGAATCATGTTTCTGTATTAACCTAAACCGTCTATGTGACCATGCAAATATTTACAAGTCTGATTTAGCCATATTACTTTTATCCATTTTATTTCCATATAACTTGCTACTGATCTTTTTATCTGAACACACACATACATACTTTAACTTCTGTTTACTTTATCCATATTAATCACTCATATTAAATACATCAAGTTTTATTTTACTAACAGATTAAGATCCATCACACTTCTGTTGCGCTACTCTGATTCTTCTCTTAACCTTTCTGTATACTCTGAGCTAGTCTGGATTAGATAATTATAATAACTTTCTTTCTTTACTGTTTTGAAATATCATCAAATCGATTATACTAAGATATTATTTCTGTCAAACATTTAATCCACTATAACCAACTATGTATACATGCATATGTTATAATATCATCATATTCTAGCATCCTTACAATAGGTTCTTTCTAAGTAAACATACAACTCATACAATGGTCATTGATATATATACATATAAATAAAATCATGCTATCATGCACAAGTATTTTACAAAGTGTTACTTCAATATAAACATGTCACGCACAAATATTAACCATATATACATTTCGATGCAATCATGTCATGCTTTTATGAACTATTACTTTAAAACCTTTTTTCTGAAAAACTTACATGTGAATGTACTAGTGCTATAATACATTAACATCAACTATATGCATCTCAGATGAATTATTAGAATGTATGATTCATATGCATGACTTGTAAATTATAATCTACTTTAACATGCTATGCTTTTAGAAAATGCTTTCTGAAATCTTTAAGAAAATTCTCTGTTGAAAACTTTACTTAAAAACTGGTTTTCGCTTAAAAATTCTAAATCTCTTATAAAACTGCTATTTCTGGAAACTTTCTTTTAAAATAAAAGCTCTTTCTGAAAACTGTTTCTGAAGACTGAAAACTACACTTGAAAACTGGGATCTGTATCTAAAAATTGAAAACTGAAATCTGAAAAACTATTTCTAAACTCAGTTTCTGAAAACCGTGTACTATAATCTGGTTTCTGAAATCTAGGCACTGAAAATCTGAAAACTGTGTACTGAAAATCTGAAAACTGAAATCCTTTTTCTGAAAACCAAATCTCCGCCCGAAGGCGCATCTCCGCCCGAAGGCGCATCCCCGCCCGAAGGCGCATCTCCGCCCAGGAATGTACCATCTGAGCGCTGAGGATCTAGGAGCGTCCCCCCAGTCCTCCACATGTGCACATGTGACTAAATCCGTCAATTCCAATTATTGTACAGCTGGGATGGGCCAAATCCCAAATCCCGAATCCATATGATATCCGTCAATTCCAACTGAATCTCAAGTTACATACTGGGGTGAGTTTTTCCCTCATGTCCCGAAAAACATAAAACCATCTTCTGTATCTCAAAATTGTAAAAAAACATTTTTGAAATACATGTCATTCAAAAGAGAACACTTAAAACTTTTCTTTTAAAAGTATCTGAAATTCTTCTTTGAAACACTTGAATCCCAAAGGTCATTCTTATATTATGATGCGTGTATATGCATATGTTCGTGCATCTCTACAATTTGATGATACATGTATTCCATTCTTTCATCATAAAATCAAACTCAAATGTAAAATCATATCACATGTCACAGTTAATATCATTTGGTATCACAGCAAGATATAAAATGGGAAGCAATGATATCCATGTGTATACATATGACAAGAAAGACAAAACCACATGCATTAATCAGTTCAACAATGAGTAAAATATCCAACAATTATATCATAAATAAGATCTTAATTCCACCTTTCTTTAACTGTCATCAAGTAATACCCAAATATAATAATTTTGAAATGCATGGTTATTCTCTAAGCCTAGATTGAATTTATAACTCTTTAACTACTTAAATAAAAGGGGGGACTAGCAGTTGTATAGTTATAACTTTCATCAGGTTCTAATAAGAATATTAACATGTTCCTCAATCTCAAAACCAGACAAGATCAAACAAAAAAAAACAAAAAAAACAAAAAAGAAAAGAAAATAATAAATATTAAACAAGTAGAGTTTTTTCTTACTTTGCTTCTTATACTTCTAACTTCAATAAGTTTAACCGTAAACCTTGCTTTATTATTTCTACAGCACACCAGAAAATTTATAATATCTCTCTCTCTCTTGTGGCTTCAAAAGTACTCAAGTGATTATTTGTTCAGTAGCATGCCATGAATCTTTCAACATCATCAATTCATCATAGTTTAACAAGCACATGTACAAACTTATGGTATCTTCAAATATAAATTCCTATGTGGAAAGTACATCTTTGAATAATTAGTTACAAAAATAGTAAGACAAATTTGACTTCTCGACAAAAAGAAGATATCTTACCACCATTAAGTTCACATATTGATAAGAAAGATGGTTGCATATATATGCAGTGAAGGTCAGTTTTGTAATCCATTACTTTACATGATGTGTTGAATTTGTAACATTACTTATATAAGATCATTTGAATTGCTTGTTAGCTATTGCTCATCTATTTATATATAAACCTATGCCTGATACCTATGCTACTTCTTAATCAACAATAAATTAATTCAGAATCAGATTTAGACATATATATATATTTTATTTATTTATTTATTTATTTATATTTTTTTTTATTATTATTTTTTTTTTTTTCACATTGCTGCCTCTGCCAGTACTTATTCTATTAATATTATCATAACCTGAACCCTTTCTAACTCAGAATTCTAAAGATGCTAGCACTAGCCATATATAAATAGAAGTGCCATCCCTGCCTGAAATGTGAAGTAATAGGTAGTTAATTTCCAATTCATTGAGATCAATTACAAGCAGAAAATTGAGATTCTAATCATACTTTCAAAAATAAAAGGTTTCTCATCTTCTTCTGTAAATCGCATATTGAAACTTATAACGCCTATACTACCAAACCATAACAGAAAAATTAACCCCAATCTACTTTATCCTACCCGAATTTCTCAATTGTTCTTCCTCATTGGTTCTTCAAATTTTCTAATCTGTTGATTCCTAAGACTTTTATCATACCCACACTTTAATTATTGAAATCAACTTCAAGATCAAATCAAAACCCTAAAGATTGAAATATCAATAATTCAAGAATCCATTGCATAATTACTTACCAAATGAATCTCTCTCTCTCCTAGTTTCTCTTCCTCGGTCCACCTCTTTTCCCTCCCCTCTTCTTCTTCTGTTCTCGTCTCTTTCTTCTTCGTCGTTCTCTTTGCTACTCTTATCTTCTGCTTCTTTCATTTTTTGGCCTCTCTTCTATCCTTTCTATCCCTCTCAATCTCGGCTATTGCCTTGCTCCCCTGCTCTCGGCTTCATCCCTTGATTTCTCTCATCTCTTTCTTTCTATTTTGCCTCAGCTCTCTCTCTGTCTCTCTGTTCTGTCCTCCCTTTTTCGGTCTCTGTATGTGTTGTGTATATGTATATTGTGTGCATGTGTGTGAAATTTTATCAAGTGTGTGTGTGTTATCTTCTACACGTGTGTGTATATATAATATTTATATATATATAATACATAAATGTGTAATAAATGCTTAAAGAAAATATCTTAGATATGCATGGTATTATCTAGATTTATTTATTTACTTTAATTAATAGTTCCAATTTTTTTTAATCCTTTTAGCTATTTTTATCTTCTAATTAATTTCTATTCTATTCTACAACTTATCTTTTGGAAAAAGGTTCCCATTTTACTGAAATAAAATAAACCTCGCGTTCAATCGGCTACACAAGCGAAAGTAAATCTACGCAATTTCGTTAAAATTATACGGGATGTTACAGGGCTTGTGCGTTATTGGGGAGGTGAGGGGTTGTTCTGTGTCTTTAGGGTTTCTTAAGTGCAGGGCTATACGTGTGTTTGGAGTAGTGGGGCGTGAGGATCAGGTCATGTGTATGAAGGTGGGATTAATTTGGAATTAATCAGCAAAATGAATTTAATCTGTGATTAATTGCATCGAGAATTTATTTGGGATTAAATTCTTCGAGAAGAGAGAACGCGATTAATTTGGAATTAATCAGCAAAATGAATTTAATAGTGAAATTAGACTTTACTATTTAATTAATTGGGCTAAAATAATATATTAGATATATTAATTGAAATTAGATTTCAACGCGGAATTAAATTTGCATTTTAATTCAAGCGAACGAAATAATTTAGAATTAATTCGTAAGCGACTCTAATAATAATTTTTCAATGAATAATTATTTAATTAAATTGGATTTAATTAAGTCGCAACGGTAAATTCATTTAATTCAAAATTAAACGAACCCGAGCCCGAGCGAAGTTGCGTGTTGGATTGTCCGACTTAAATTTAGAATTTAAAGTGGGGCCCACCAACTTACATCAATGTGTTTGACATTTGATGGAATTTGGTAATTGGTTGAGTGAAATCTTGGATTGATTTTTCTACAATCAAACCAAACCAACAAAGTTTGTTTTATTTTTGAAATGATATACCAACTTTGAAGTTGACTTTGGTAATTGGTTTTTGAAATCAAAAATATCAAAACACTAAAATCTCTCTCCCTCTTGCTTTTGCCGTGACTTATTCTTCTCCAACGGGAAAATTTTGTTGTAAAATTTGCCAAAGCTAGCACTTAAAGATTCAAATGAGGTGATAGGGAAACCAACCCGAGAGTTTTCGACGAAAGCCTAAAACCGATCAAAGTAAGTTTTTTACGCAACTCCCTTTAATTAATTCACACACGAATCACTCTTAGAGATTCTTGGAATGTTCTAGGAACACTAACACATACTACCAATGAGATTCTGAGGGGTCTATCCAGAGCGAAGGTGTTCCCGTACCATCGGCAAACAGAACGTCCTATCACACTTGCATGCGTATCTAATACCCAAATATATGATAACTATGCCATTAAGCTTCCATAACGCGCACAAGTGTAATACTAGCCTATTCCGCAATATCGATGTCTAGTCTTGATAATACTACGACTAGGGATATTTAATGATTAAACCTTACGTGGATTAATATTGTCTCATATCTTATTAATCTAGTAATAATCATATGGACTTTTATCATTTATATATCCAGGTAATCCAATTACAAATGATAAAAGTGCAATTTCCTTTGTCACATAGTTAATTTTTGTAAAAGAACACCATGTTCTTTACAAAGTTGTGATGCTATGGGTCATAATTATCCAACAATACGGACTCTGGCTTTCAGACATATGTCGATTCTAGGAAATAAACATTTGTATCAATGTTTACCCTAGGTGGTGGGGCTATAATATGGAAGAGTATAAAGTAATCTTGCATTACTGACTCCACCATAGAGGCTGAATATGTAGCAGCTTCTGAAGTAGCTAAGGAAGCAGTCTGGCTCCGTAAATTCTTAGGAGATCTGGAAGTTGTTCTAGATATGTATAGACCACTCACACTTTATTGCGATAATAGTGGTGCAGTGGCCAATTCAAAGAACCAATAAGCCACAAGTGGGGAAAGCAAATAGAGGGAAATTCATAGGAACCTGGCAGATCCGTTTAAAAAGACCTTGTCAGCTAAAGTGTTTGAAGGTCACCTAGATGGTTTAGGACTACGTGACATGTCTCATTTGCTCTAGTGCAAGTGGGATATTATTGGGAGGTATGGCCTAGAGTTACATGTAATGTAAACGGTTATATATTTTTTGAAATAAAATGATGCATTATTCATTTATCAAAGTGTTTGTTTAAATTTGGCATATTGTAAATTATCTTGAATACCCTAGATTACTTATGTGCCTTCAATGTTAGTGTATGAGTGTCATACAGAAGAGGATTTAAGTCTGAAGTTAGTAATCTTAAATAGTCAATAGAGAGCAAACAAATAGGGTACTTTGTTTGTGGTTTACCTATAGCTGCGGTCCATTTTATTTTTGAATGGCGACCTTGTTTTGGGATCGTCCATGTATAGACATGAGAATGGAGGCACCTTATTTGATGTGATCATATAGGACTAGAACCAGTTGGAAATGACATTCTTATAATATCCGTAAAACAAAGAAAGTCATTTCGAACTACTAGATTGTCATATATGGATTGCTCTTAATCCTGAGTGTACTACGAACTCCTGCATGGCAGTCTATGTCATTTTATTTACAAAGGTGAGGTTGGTGTAGCAGTCCTGACCAATATCTATGTACTTTGGGGGCATGGTCTGTTGTATAGCTGGGAACGTTTTACATAGATATAGAGTTCACTTCTTCTTGCGAGAAGTAAAAGAGTATCTTCCTTAAGGGTTGATTCGGTACTTGAACGATTTGAGCTCTCAAGTCTTTCTATTACAAATAGAAAGATTAAAATTCATAATGGTTATGAATAAATCGTTCATTAGAGAATTAATGGCACTTAAGATAAAAATAATAAGAGGGGTATAACGGATATTATCACCCGTCTCTAATTATAATATACTCTTGAATGGTCAATTTGTATGTAGTGACTATATCGATGGACACTGACTTGGTTCTGCTTAATATTTCATCTTCGGCAACGAGAGTACAACTTCGAGTTTTTAGTGGAATAACATGGAGCTTAATTAATATTTCGAAATTATTGGAGCTCGGAACCGTAGGTCCATTTAGTCCGCGTGATAGCTCGATATACTATAGCAGATTTATTATAATTGGACAGTCCGATTATATACTCACAAGGGTACAAATATTATTAATATGATTAATAATATTATTTTGTCACACTTTGAACTATATATTAAAAATTAATATATAGTTTTAATAATTATATGATAATTATTAAATGAATAAAATTAAATTATATTTGATATAATTTAATAAGGCTAAAGTTGGAATTTCCTATTATTGGGTTTTCGAAACCCTTGACTTAATTTTGGTGGTTACACTTTTTGAAAGGTAATTACACCTTTAATTTGTAACATATTTTCCTTTTTGGCAATTGATTTTGGTGTTACAAAATTAAATTAAAAATTAAATAAAAAATTCCCCTTGGCCGATTTTTTCATGATGGAATAGGTAGAGTTTTGTTTGTTTTGGAAACAAATAACCCTAGGTATAAAATTAAGATTTATTTTTCTTTTTGAAAAACCCTCTCATTCTAACCCTAGCCTCCATCTTCTTCTTCTTCTTCTTCTTCATTCACTCTCAAAAGTTGAGATAAACGAAAAGAAAGAAAAAGAAAAAATTAAAAACAAATACCAAGTGTGCTTAAATCTCTAAAACGTTTAGGGATTATTTTGTGAGTCTTGCCCACACAAGTTTCCGTTGGTAACGAGATATAGTTCGGAAGACTTTGTGGTGTCGAACAAATCATCATCTTCATCTCATTCTTGTTGTTTTCGGTAGTGAGGCTTTGTTTTGCTCATTGCCGCCCCTTTACTTGGTGAAACAAAACTCGGTTTGGTTTCGTTTTAATCCAAATTTTTTGGGGAATATTTTGTGGTGTTTTGGGGCTGTGTTGGGGCTGTTTTCAAGTGAATAATCAGAACTAAAACACAGCCATAGTCCACACATTTCAGGGGCTGTTTCTGTAGTGTGATGGGCGCGAATCGGGTCCAAAACAGTCCAGTTTTTGTCCGGTTGTTCGGGGACTGTTTCAGGGCTGTTTTGGGGCTGGAATTTTATCTAAAACTGAAGCAAAATTTCTGTGGTGGTGGCAGTAACATTCGGCAGTTCAATGGAAGGACATAAAAAAATTTCAAGTCCGATCTGTGTGCCTAAACCATTTCCGCAACTCAAGGAAAGCGTTTCCTGCACTACAGAGGTGTAATATCAAAGCTTATATAACTACATACAAGGTACCATGGAGATGTCAAGTTTAAGGATCATTCATACTATCTTAACAAAGAAAAATCTCATTGACATGTGGATAACACTCCATATGGGTTCTCAAACAGGTTAGTTCGATGTACTTATTCTCCAACAAGTATCCATATGTTAGACTAAGTGAACAACCTTCACTAGCAGCTTATGAGATCAACTATCTTCATTCGCCAAGGAAGCAGACAAAACTTATGTCAATCTAAACTGGATTTATCAATGTTCTAGTGTTGATAATCCTATAATCGGGAACATTTAAGAATGACGAGATCTCATAAATTAAACTTAATTTAATTCCTTTAATCATCATTCTAAAGACTTTATTTCACTAGTAGTCAAAATTATTTATTGACAATACTTATAAATAATCTTTCAATTTTATTTGTTAATGCAATAATGTAAAATTATATATTTTCCCTATTGAATTTAGGGCATATGCCTATTTATGTGAGTTGGGTTTGTTTTTTCAATTTTGATTTGCATACCCATTTATCTTGAACTATTAAGCTTTCTGAGTTATAATTTTTTTTATGCATGTTCTGTTGTTGATTCTATTTACCATCACAATTATCATAAGTAAGGGAATTGGGGCTGTGTTTAATGGGATTGATGAGAATTGGGGCAGAGATTGATGAGAATTGGGGCAGAGATTTCGCTTCTCGTCGCTGCCATATTAAAGAGCAAGCATGGATTTTTTCCTCTGTTAATTAATTTGGATTCTTACATATACTTATCGTCTCGCTGCCAAATTAAGCAGCAAGCATGGACATTTTTCATGCCTACAAATGGATTAGATTTGTTGTATGCCTTCAACTATGCTTGAAAAAATACTAAGGTTTAGAAGTAACTCATTGATGAGTGGTAAATCTATCACTATTTCCCACTCATTTAACTTAATATTGTGTATAGTTTCTTGAGTTTTGTGAATATTTTGATGTGTTTTGTGTTAATTTGTAGATAAATAAAGTTTAAGGACATTCTGGAGGTGATTTGGATCAAAACAGTGAAAATTGGAAAAGGGCATTCTGGTAATTTTATCGCGTCGCGACGCCTAACGTGCGCCGAGTCCTTGCTAACGTGCGCCGGGTCCAGGTGTCAGAATCTGAAAAGTTGACTTTGCTAACGTGCGCCGTTCCATGTGTCAACATCACAGCCGATCTGCTAAAATGCGTATGCCACGTGTCATCATCTTAAGATGCCGACAATCATCATCTACGCTAAAATGCACCCTGCCACGTGTCAAAATCTCAGCGGATCACGCTAACGTGCGCTGGACACGTGTCACCTTCACAGGTTGCCGACATCAATAATTCAACTACAGACATAAGAGTGACATGTGTCACGATCTCAAGAAGCCAAGCCAAAACGTGTCGAAGATCTACGGGCATCGCCACGCCAAAGGCTTTGGCGTCGCGACGCTAGGACCTTACCGAGGCCTATAAATTCAGCTCGATGTCAGAATTCAAATCATGCCTTCCTTGAGTTTTGTAAGGACTTTGAGGATTGCATCTTGTGTGTTTAAGTTTTTGTAATTTAAATTAAGCATTTTTTATTTTATTATTTTTAATTATGCACTTTTACTTTTTATAATAAAATTTTCTTTTCTTTTCTTTTTCTTCTTTTATGTTCAGTAGTTAATTTACTGCTGGGGTAAATGTGAAGCTTTTTACTTTTATAATTTAGATTAATCTCCCTTATTTAAAACCTGACTTAATGAGGATACCGCCTGGTTGGTCGGTTGGTAATTAATTATTAATTTGACTTAATCAGGATACCACCTATATGGCTGGTTGGTAATTATCACGCATATTTATATATTATAATAAGGGAGATTTCTAAATTATAAATAGTAAAGGTGGATTAATCTCACTTTAATTATAATATGGAAATTGTAATATGAATTAAAAGTTGATTCTGTCTTAATGGCTGGTTTTAATTATGTAATATAATATGACACCGCTTATATGGCTGGTATTTAGGTGACAGATATTTACCGCCTATATGGCTGGTTTATGGATAAATAATAACACTGCCTTTATGGCTGGTTCAACTTAATGGATAATATAGGCAATTTCCATATTATAATAATTTGAGATTTAAAAGTGGATCCTCTAACCCCCATCATTTTATTTTATTCTAGGGAAGTGATGAAACACAATATTCACACTTAATAATTGATTTTCTTTTTATGGGTAATTCTTTAGTTTGTTTATTGAGTCTTAAGCTTAATGCTTCTTGTTGTCTGATCACCAATAAGATTGATGTGGTAAACTTAAAATGAACTAGACATAAGGATTTTAGGTTTCAGCCTTAGATTCAATAGCCCACGATCTTCCTTGAGGATATATAACCCTTTAATAGATTTCCTTACATGATAGACATATACCTGTCGGGGGGGGGGCGGTAGCCATAATTGGAACTTAATTTTAATGAATCCAGATAATTTGGTTGACATAGACATATGGTTCAATTAGGTTATACTGGGTATTTGCTGCGTGTGACCATCGACATAGGCTTTTGCATATTTTCGTGTTCCAGGTTAGCAAACTAATTTATTACATATAGATAAGAGAATCAATTCATCTTTATAATAATATTGTGTGGAGTCACGACCCTAGATCCTTGAGTCTTTCCTTATATTTTCCTTAGTATTTTCTTTTGTGTCTATTTTTATTTTAATTAGCAAATCCACATTCAATCAACCAAAAGCAATCAATTCCTTTCTCCCTATAAATAGATACTTGCAAATAAATAGTATCAACAATTAGTAACAACAGTAGGAATTAAGTCCTCGTGGGATCGATATTTTTATACTACTTGAACGATATGTACGCTTGCGTTATACGTGTGTGTTTACGCCGGTCAAGTTTTTGGCGCCGTTTCCGGGGAATTATTTTTCTTGGGTTTTTAATTTAGAAGCTATCTAATTTACTTGTATCTAATTTTCTTTATTTTTATCTATAATTTTTATTTCTTTCTTTTGTTTTCAGGTGATTGAAAAATGGAACATTATTGGGAGATTGAGAGATCACGAGCTTTACTAGAAGAAGATACACCCCAAATCTGGGAGCAACAGTCCGATTTTCTGAGGCCAGTTATTCAGCCCAACAACTATCACTGGATGTCAGAACCAAGCAATATTACATTTGCTCATCAGAACGAAATGAGGAGATGTGTAATTTGTGATGGTAACCACTCGAGCGATCAATGCATATACTTTTCAGAGTGGCAGAATTATCAGAATCATTTAAGGTACGAAGAAACCATCATATTTTCCATCTTATCAACCATCTACCTACGATCTTCATCAACAATCAGAACCATCAGAGAAGATCAGATGATTGACATGCTCAAAGATTAGTTCAAGAAACGAGACGAAGAGTTGGATACGATGCTTGAAACATACCAGAATCAATTCGAAAGTATTCAGAGACAATCAGAATTCATTCAGAGATTGACAGATCAGACGATACAATTAACAGAAAACCAGAGCTCTACATACCTCATGGTGTTGGACAAAATGACCCATAGCGTCACTATTTGTACAGATCATTGTGTTGTTGTAACAAATTAACTATGTGACAAGGAAATTTCACTCTCATCATTTGTGATTAGATCACCATAGATATATAAATGAAGAGAGGTCCCTATGATTAGTTCCTGGATTGAGAATGATATGAGACAGTATCAGTCCCCGAAGGTTTAATCATTAAATATCCCTAGCCGGAGTATTATCGAGACTGGACATCGATAATGCGGAATATGCTAGTATTTCACTTGTGTGCGTTGTGAGGGCACAACGGTATAGTTCTCATATATATAAGTATCGGATACTTATGCAAGTGCGATAGGAGGTCGTGTTTCACCGATGGTACGGGAAACAGCTTCGCTCTGGATAGACCCCTCGGAATCCCATTGGTATTATGACTATGTGTCTATGGGAGGCCGAATTCAAGGTAGGTGTGTATAGTCTTAACCTGAGACTTACATCGCTAATACTTACGATAATCGATAGACTTTAGTCTTGGTGGTACAGGGCTTTAACCGGTTCTGCGTACACCACTTCTGGGTTTATCAGAGAGTCGTAGTGTATTGGGTGTGATGTCAAGATGGAAGTATCACTTCAGTCATAGTGGAGATGATGTCACGCAGGATACGGTACTAGTGCTCTTGAGTGATGCGCATCCAATCGGGATATTGTGACCATGTCATGAATATCCGATTATAGAGACTATGTTACCAGACATCCGATATGTGTTTCGGACGGGGCAGACACTTATCCAGCCCCAGCCCTAGCACGTGACTATCCGATACTGGACCGATATACACAATACAATGGTATACTACGCTTGATACAGATCTTAATATTCTTAAATGGATATGTCCGGAGAATTGGGTAGACTTGGTGCTTTTGTTGTTTACTATAATTAGTCCCAAGGAAGATTAAGCATATGAAATACAACAAAATGAATATATATAATAAACTTGAAGCATGGCGGAATCATACTTACAAAGCTTTTGTGATGAAAAGATGAACAAAGGTTGAAGCTCCAAGATCCTTGAAGTTTCGGCCAAGAGGAGAAAAGAGTTGAAAGCTCCAAGCTTTGTGTATTCCAAGCTCCAAGGTGGTTTCCCTATCACCTCCTTGATTCCTTGCTTGTGCTAGCAAACATGGAGAATGAGAAAACAATTTTCTGCCTTGTATGAGCAGCTCACGGCTTGAGCAAGAGAGAAAGAAGAGGAGAGTGTTTCACTTTTAATTTTTGTTCCATTTGCATGCCAAAAACGGTGAGAGACATGTTGGATAATATGACCCATAGCGTCACTATTTGCACAGATCATTGTGTTGTTGTAGCAAATTAACTATGTAATAAGGAAATTGCACTCTCATCGTTTGTGATTAGATCACCATAGATATATAAATGAAGAGAGGTCCCTATGATTAGTTCCTGGACTGAGAATGATATGAGACAGTATCAGTCCCCAAAGGTTTAATCATTAAATATCCCTAGTCGTAGTATTATCGAGACTGGACATCGATAATGCGGAATAGACTAGTATTGCACTTGTGCGCGTTGTGAGGGCACAACGGCATAGTTCTCATATATATAAGTATTGGATACTTGTGCAAGTGCGATAGGAGGTCGTGTTTCAACGATGGTACGGGAAACAGCTTCGCTCTGGATAGACCCTTCGGAATCCCATTGGTATTATGACTAGGTGTCTATGGGAGGCCGAAATCAAGGTAGGTGTGTATAGTCTTAACCTGAGACTTGCATCGCTAATACTTAGGACAATCGGTAAACTTTGGTTTTGGTGGTTGGGGATCTTAACTGGTTCTGTGTTCACCTCTTCTGGGTTTATCAGAGAATCGTAGTGTA